>JAOUZG010044845.1:5977801-5990257 GCA_026289955.1 Argiope argentata
ATAATGGTACAATAACGGCTCTCTTTCTTTCTTCCCACTTTAGAAACTTTAGTTCTTTCTTTTGCAATAATTCTCTTCATTATACATATATTTTTACACATTCGCAAATATGACATATTTTATAAGCTAAACTATTTTATAATTGCAATAAACGAAAGATACCTTTGCATGTTATAGTGAATTTTGTAATTTTATGGTTCAAGCAAAGCATATATTTCAAAAAGCATAGCATATATTTTAGATTTAAATACAATAGAAATTTTAAAATATTGTATATATAAAGCATTCGATAAAAATTTTCGATAAAAAAAATTCAAATTTTACAAACACTTTTGTAAAATTTGAGGAAAAAACGACCTAGTTTTTGAATTACAAGTAAAACAAACAAACAAAAAAACCCCAATTACTTTCATGGAAAGATACAGAATTATTTTTATTTATATAAACACTAATTAATTCTACTAATGAATTCCATGCACTTACTAATGTCCTAGCATATTTATAAAGAACCATGTAAATAAGAGGAAAAAATCTAACAAATCCTACTGACTCAGATTTTTAAATTTTCGTTATCTTATGCCGTAGCAGAAGATTTCAGTGGTTCGAGCCAAGGATGAATGAGAACAGGGACATGAAATCATCGATAACAACTGTTAAAAAATTATTGACCTTTTTGGATTTGGGTTTTTTTAATAAAATTAATAAAAAAAGCATTAAATATTATTTAAACCGCTAAGGAAAAAGTAATAATTATAAAGTGAATATAATGTTCTAATAAACGTCATTCAATACTGATTGCACGAAGTAATCTTCGAATGTCTGCACGAATACAAAATATAGTTCTTAAGTGTATTCAAAGTATTCTTCCAATACAACATAACAAATCTTGATTTAAAATGAGTTAAATACATACCATAGTAGTACAATATAAAGGTAATGCGATTTACTCCTTAACTAGCAGACTGCGAAATTTTAATTTTAGTAGTACTTCAAGCGAAGCGTAATTAAAATCAAAACGTGTATACGTAAAGATGTGTATACAAGTCAGGCGTAATATAAATGAAAGCACAATAAATTATGTTAAAAAAATCATAGTAAAAGGAATAAAATTTCATATTTATTAAACAAAAATAATACACGTCGACTGCATCAAAATGAAGATTTGAATTGACGTGCATACACGTCAAATGCAGCAATTCGATAATAGCAGACATACATTTCATAGAATTTTAACTGCATGAAAAATTGCTCTATTCTTTTGATGAACAAAATGTATTGTTAACTACGTTATAAGCACGTAGAATGAGCCTTCCAAAGTAACCATATACAGATATTTTTTCCCGAATTTCTATCAGAGAACATAAAAAAGATGCAATTTCCATTGTGGAATACTTGATCTGTATTCGATTTATAGTATTACAATTGTAAAAATTTGAATGAATTTTTGTCTTTGAATTTTCCTTACTTCTTAGACAAATTTTTGAGGGGAATAAACCAATTATTTTTTTAAGTGTATGTAGAACAAAATTGGTTCATTTCAATTGTCCTAATTTTTGATTTCGAATATCAAAACTAATTGATCGAAATGACTTTGTATCAATAAATGTTTTTTTTTTTCAGCGCACTAACGAATACTTGCGGATTTTTTTTTTAAAATATATAAGTGTTTAGGTATGAATCAGAACAAAGGAAAAGGTTTGATAGTGAATATAGCATCGAATTAAAAAAAAATCAAATGAATAAATATGCAAATATAAAAATGATATTGTACTTTCTGACAAAATTATCGTAAGCCGAACTCAAATGTGCCTTCTAAATTTATAATTTTAATTTAAAGAACACCGTACTGTAACAACCATTGTGAATTACGAACTGCGATTAAAGTTTTCGTTCATCGCGAATGAAAACCTTATGATCTATAGAAAACAATACTATAATAATGTTTTAAATTCTTGAAATTTATTTTCATAAAATAAAAAATTAACGTAATAGTAGTTTAACTAACTTCTGATTTGTAAATAGTGAGTAAAATCTTGATTAATGAATTTTATTTGTGGGGATCGCATTATTAACTTTTGGAATTTCTATAAGAAGATAAAAACACAAATTAATGAAAGTAGCAATATATATATATTTAATGAGTAGTGTACAAATAGTCTAATGTTTTACTTTTAAAGAAGAAATTATAATATCTTAGAACTAAGCATGCGATAGATGTATTATAAAATGAATGAATACTATGCCTATACGAGGTTTAAAAAAAATGGAGTCATTATAACGTAGCTTTTTGTTAGATAAATATAGATATAAAGATAAAAGTTAACTAAAAAAATCACATGTAAGTAATTTAAAATAATCCTTTAAAACTTGAGCCAACTATCCACAATCGCTTCAAATCTACGTAAGAGAAAGATAGTCGAAGATAAAATATATCTATTATTTGATAATATTTTAAGAGAAATTTTTTTGTATATATTTTAATTTTGATGAAAAATGATTAAAACAAAACATTTTAAATTCATTTCTAGCGTATGTAACTAATTTCAAACCTCTCAAAGTTAACATCCAAAATAATGATTCAACTTCACAATACGTAGTAATAAGGACAGCTAAATGTGAATTTTGTGGTGAATAATTTTCCAAGGAAAAAAAAAAAAAGGAAAATCTGGGTGTATTTTATTAAAGCTGAACTAACGAATCCAAATAAATAATAATAATAATAAAATATGAAGCTCACTCATTAGTTCTCAAGAATCATTAAAGATAATATTTCAGTTTATTTCATAAGAAGGCATCGTTTGCTGGTGAAGAGCTCTTTAATTAAGATACTTAAGTCATGAATTTAACAGAATAAATGTATATTAAGAAAGGAACTCTTTAAACTTCTGCTAAATTTAGAAATCTTATGTACAATATTTCTTTAAAAGAATGCGTGATAGTGCTCAGAAATCGCATTATAGAATTTTAAAATGCAAACAGGGGAAATGGCAGAATTCTGAGAACTCTAATCCAAATCCCAGTGCTGAGAAAATGGGAAGAAAAATATTCCATAAGAATATTACGTTTATAATCCGCTTTTGAAGAGAACTGCATTGATTAATCAATGAAGTAGTAAAATTCATAAGGAAATTGTTCCAGTATATTTTCAGAAATTAGTAAGATACCAACACGAATCTGATATGCAAAAGATTTTTTTTTTTCCTTTCTTTTAAATTCTTTTCAGTCATTGGAAACATCCAATACATTATATGCTTTTACTTTCAGGCAAATAATTGATTATCAGTTATATTTATATAATAAAAAGCAAAAATTGCAATACTTTTAGCTTTAAATTTTAGGAATAAGTTTTATATATTTACTAAAGCATCAAAATTGTATAGATAAAGATGGAACAGTATTCATTTAACGAAGAATAACTAAATAATTATATTTCTGATAGTGTTTTAAATACTTAACGACTTCCTATTAGCTTGTGTAGTATGTTAAAGCAAGTCTCGTGAAGAAATCGGTGTGGCGGATTTAAAGTCGATTTAGTTTCAAATTAGCAAATAAAAGAAACATAGGTTAACTGGCCAGAGAAACAAGTTAATTGTTCTAAAACTTTTTTATGTTCATCCTACTCTCTTTTTCGTAGCAAGGCAAGAAAATTAGGAGCGAAATAGATAACGATAGATAACGTAAGTTCTGATAAATATAGTGATCATTTTTTTATTCGAAAAATTTTCATTGGATATGAACTAGACGTACTTATATATTATTATATGTCCCGTAATTATATGTTACAAATTTAATTGAGGAAACAGGCGAAAGAAAATAGATAACACATTTTGATTAAATTAGGAAATCCAATACATATAATCTACGCAACTCTAAATAGTACGGTCTTTTTCACATGTTTAGTTTTAAAAAATTGACATGATAAAGCTAATACAGACAATAACAGCAAATAAATAAATAAAAGTAATAATAATTTCAAAAAAATAATGTTGTTCGTTTCTTTCCTATTATTGATTGTCGTTGTTATTACCAGTGGCACTTGCCATGACAAGCCCGCTGAAGCATCAGCAGATTTTAGCTGAAATAAGCGTCTCTTGTTTAAAGTAGCGACAAAAGTACGACTTTAGCTACACACTCATCATATTCGCTTGCACAGCCCCTTTTTACAGGGGGAGGGGTGGCACATTCACAAGCCTCACAGAAAGAACACAAAATAACAATCCTGCCCTAACCAGAACTCAAACACAGGATACCCAGATCACAAGGAAGACATGCTACTTGTGTGCCAGGACACTGGCATTATTGATTTTGTAAATAGTAATGGTCAATATTATTAATCACGTTAATTATAATATAACTATTTACTTTAAAAGAGTAAAATATAAGTATAACCCAAATTAATTGTTCCATTAAAATAATTTATTAAAAACTATTCATAAATAGATATCAGTGCAATTATAACCTGACGAAGTCGATATAGCATTGCAAACCTATGCCGCATACCATTATGCATCTCAGTTTACAAAATTAAAAGAGAACATCTGGAAAACTTTACCAAACTAACTTTGGTTAATTTTTCTTTTAGATATTTCTATGAAATTTTAAAAATCAGAAAGTGTGTTAAGACCAACTGAGCAATTCCTTTTCTAAATATAATTTATTTTGAACATCTGTATACTGTAATTTGAATTTTCTGTAAAATACAAAAAAATGGTAACCATGAAGTTAATGAATAATGATTAGAGTAAGCATATCAATTTAAGCATAAAACATTGTAATTTTGATAATGCCGAATATAGCCCTATTTAAAGTTAAATTAAAATCTGGCCATTAAAAGAATTTTATTCTCATTTCTTTCTTTAAAACAGGTGTATTATATGGTTTTTAAAATGTATATAATGTTTCGTATCCATTTATTTTACGTCTACAAACTTTATACCCAAGTAAAAATGGTTTAAAGTTTAATACACAAGATTCTCAGCATTCATGTTTGCTTACGTGCAAATATGTACGAACGCGTTTTGCAAAATATATATACTCCAGTACAAGAATCAAGAATGCACAAAATGCCAAATACGAGAATATTAGCAGGAATAATATTCGATACAATTTCAAACTCTATTTTCCTCACACTTTAAGAAGAAAAATAAATAAATAAATATCAGTTTTCACTAAAACATAATTTCATTACAGATAAAAAATGATTTCTCTAATGATTGAACACTAGAAATTTACACGATTTGTACTTACACGATTTTATTGATAATTTGAATTTTACACGATTTGAATTGATTATTTGATCATGTATTTATATAAAAAAAACACACAACTAAATGAACTTAGAGTTGAGAAGAGTTGTGCGATGTTCAGATATTTCCAAAAGTTACCATCCGAATTCCAATGTTATCATCAAAGTCATGTACATTAACTTCTGCATTCCGATCTAGTTAAGAACCAGATAATTTAAAATTCAACTATTAGTTGCAACTTCACGTTGCCGTTGCAGTCACAGCATAACAATGAAAAACTATACTATCATAAACAACAATCATCTAACAATATCTCATGGTAGGTCATCATAAAATATTTTAGCAGTGATAGGAGTGAATTTAGATGACTGTGAATGTCTCCATTTGCATATTGAAGCGGAAATCGCTAGGGATATTAAACAATTAAATGGAAATTTAATCGTTTGATTCATCATTTGGCGATTAATAATTATGGTGATCTCACATGCCAGAATAGCCACAACCATTTTCAATTTTCAGCAATTTTTTTTAAAAAAATAGTTTGACTGTATAAGTATAGCGTATATAAATTAAACTTATCCTTGTCATACACATTAAGATATTTTACATAATAAAAGAGATAACTTAATTTAAAATACGAATAGTTATAATAGTAAATTAAATATTAGCCTCAGATGAATTAATTAAAAAAAACTTTTATCATTCACCGAATAGTTCTCTTAACATGGCCAAGTATCCAAATTAACTGGGATTTGCTCTGATCAGGGTACCCTTTATTTCTAAAATGTAGATATGCATGCTAAATGTAGATATGTTTATATTTCATTAATTTGATGATTATAAATTTTAAAAAAATCACTGGTATCATTCAGTCATTCGTTTAGTCGTCTTATTTGTTTTTACCGCGGAAGATTCTGTTAGCAGATAACTTTCCTTCAATTTCTTCAAAATTATCCGGATAGTTGGAATTTGGATGATTGAAGAGTTCTATTATAAATTAATGAGTTTGATGGGACAGAAAAAAAAATGTTTTACTTTTGATTCGTTGGCTTTTCCTGTTTATTAAATTATAATGAAACAGCTCAATTGTCTTTAACTTTTTTAAATTTTGCCCAAGACACATACACACTAACCATCCACCCATTCAAGTATCTGGGATCAGAGCCGGTATTCAATGTAAAGGGGCCAAAATGGAAAAAAAACATTTGGGACCCTAAATTTTTTTACTGAAATGATCTTAATTAATTTAAGAAAATTAAAAAAATTAGCATTTTTTCGATGTTTAGTATAATAGCAAGGGTATTTAAAGGTTATACACACATACTTGATCGAAGAGAATTCTTTATTAATTTTAATTTGCTGAAAGAGGGCTTAGCATTTATTATAGTAACTGGCAATGTAACAAAAAGTTTTAACACAGTTAAACATTATAATTATTAATCATCATAATTATTAATTAATAATTATAATGATTTGTTTTTAACTATAAATTATTATAATTATTAATTAATATATACTGCAATATGTATTGAGCGTTGTTCCAGTTATTTTTCTTTCTCTCTTCTTTCCATTTCGCTATTGCCATTCAGAACATTGTTTAGTTCTTGATCATGTTGGGGCCCCCTCTCAATCGCGAGCTCCAGGTGCACAACATCCGCCACACACCTTAGAAGACCGACCCTGCCTGGGATTTAAGGGAACATGAAATGAAGTACAAAGCAGCTAATTATTATAACCTAATATTCAATAAATATTTAGAAAATTCCTCGACGTTACAAAAAAAACATCATTATTATTATTATGAAAACAACTGCAATCATTATGAAGTATCAAAATAATACTTTATGGCAGCAGTTCTTATCATTAAACTATCGGAATCTTTTATTGTAGAAGATAACTACAGCGACTCGTTATATTTTTCACTGTATATTTACTTATTTATTTTTAGTTAAATAGTCACCTTTTTCTTAAATGGATATTTCTTCACCGATACATTTTGATTACATTTCAAAAGTAGATATTTCAATTACTAATGAAAATCTTATAATGAAACTAATTTAAAAAAATATATATACTACGTTTTAACACTTTTCCCTTAAAATATTATTCATTTTACGACTTATTACAAAGAATTTTGTATAATTATCAATTCTCAGAGGTCCTCTTTGCTTCATTCCCTTTGCCCTAGAATTAAATGTTTAACTAAGATTTAATCCTTTTACGCGGAAATAAATAAATAAACGCATTCATTAACATGCAAATTTTATTTTTGTCGAATAACAGACGCAACATTTTTAAATATATTAAGCATTTATGTGGAATTAAAGTTATATAGCTCGTTATTGTGAATGCTGTATCTTATTACTTTCTGTTCTTAAAAGTCATGAAAAACAGTTTTTCAAGGTAAAGAGATGGCAACCAGAACAAATTTAAGGCGAACTTATTTAAATTATTTGAGGAGATACAAGATTACTTGAACAGTAGCTGAAATAGAAAAGGAAGCAATTATTTATTATATTTTGATTGGGAAAGATTTTAAAAATTGTTCCGTTTAAAATTATTATTGCCAACTGTAGACACAATTATAGCGATTTGCGAACATAACAATGATTTTTAGCTGTATAATTAAATTAGAATTTCAAATTGAACAAAACTAGTAATGAAATTTCATTGCAAATAATAGTAAATAAAATTAGAGAAGAATTTATTAAAGAATTCGTATACTCAATGAATAAGATTCGATAAATGAGGGAAATAGAAAGGATAACAATAAATGAATTTTCGGTTAATTAATATAGAGATAAATCACAATTCATTTCCTAAAAAATTTCCTTTTAGTCAGTGCTCATAGGCAGTTATATGGTTGGACAAATAGTTTATGTAAAAATTTTCAATATTTCTCATTTTTTCGAGAGATTAAAATAAATAGTGATAATAATAACAGCAAGAAGCTAGATAAAAATGAAATCTACGATCGTAAATATAAGTTATCATGAGAGAACATTTTTATTTTTAAGTCATTATTTATATTAATTAATTAATTAAACTCCTAAGTAGTTTAAATGAATTTCAAGATGCAATACTGGTGAAAGCAGGTCAACCTCTTAAAAACGCACCTGCTTATAAAGAAGCATGCATAATAATAGTGTAATACCGGTAATAGCAGATAAAAAATTATATGCGATTTTTTCATGCCAAGACCCACTAACGAAAACAACCTCATGTTCTCACATGATAATATAAATTGTGTATTTACAAATGCAAATTAAATATTCATTTTCTTAGTATGCTAGGTATGAGTAATCTTTTAAAATAATAACATATAATATATTTAACCTATATAAAAGATATTTATAAATATATTCATCACAAACACTCATCATTTGACAAAATAATTTAGAAGTTTTCATCATTTTTCTCATTAACACTATTAACAGAAAGCTAAAATATTTTCTGTTCAAATCCCTTTTGTTTAATTCGAATTAACGTTAAAAATTTCTTTTATTTCTGATTTGTTTTCATTGGTTTAATAGTTCGTATCTTATGTCATCTTGTTGATTATAGGTGGAAGTCTTTTTAAGCCTTTTAATATATTCAAAAATTTTAGAACAATGTAATGAATCTAATGAAAAAAAGTAATACAAAACTGGGAATCGTTATTGCACTTTTAATTTATAAAATGAAGTCTTCTTATGGAATGCTCATTTTTAGACCAAACTTTTAGCAGTGGAACTTGTGAAGGAATTGAACTTTTTATTTGGGTTTCGTCAATTTCGAAGTGACTATGTTGACATGCCATTACGTGTTGTGTCGTAATAAAAGTAAAAATGTCAAAGTAATAAATAAAGAAATATAAATAAATACATTATTATAAAAAATAATTTTCAATTGCAATAACAATCCAAGTGTATTCCTAGAAAATGTTTAATTTGCAAAATATTTCTGGATATGAAAACAACCATATCGGAAATGGTTAATTTCTGCAAAAAGTACAACTACGATTCCCTTTTTAAGCATAAATCCTATCATTTAAAGTATTTTCTCATAGTTTTTTTTATGTAGGGGAATAAAAAAAATTTCTGCTCTTCAGCAGCATTGAAAAAATTATAATTTCTCCTATGATTTTAATGTAAATTTGAAGACAAAGGACAGATGTGCATTAAAATATTTAAAATTAATATACCTGATATTAATGAATAAATAAATAAACAAGACAATTAATTACAAATGTATTAAAGTATATAAAGAAATATCGTTTGTAAGGTCGGAAGTAGAGTTTCAGCTAACTATTCTCTAAAAAATCTAAGTTCCCATTAAATGTATGCATATCAGATACATTGTTACCAAATATTTTAATATATTAGAAGAATATTCTTAAACAAAAATTCCTTGTGATTATAGAAAAGAAAAATCCACAAAAGATTATTATAATTTATTTTAGCTTAAATAATCTACTTCTTTTAATTTTTGTATTACGAAATATTTCAAAATTAATAATTTTTTTCACAGAAACTGCAATTTTCCACACTAACAAAATGCAGCAATTTCTTTCCAAAATAACCACTTTTAATTCCTAATTTATACTAAAGCAAAGAGTAAAATATTTTAAAATTTTAGGTTCTAAACTAAAACAAATTTATACGGCGATTTAAAAAAAAGAGCTGGGATAAAATGTTTTTTAGTACAAGTATATGAAAATTTCAACATTTTTATTCTTAAAAATGAAAATAAATAATGTTAAATGCTTTTTTAAGAATAAGGCCTACCTCATATGATATGTGGTATGATCAACAGAAAAAGGTTTACAATGTTCAATGTCATGTGATACAAGGATGCTCATTTTTAATTGAATTTTATATTCCACAGCAATTTATACATTAATTATGAGCATAATAAGTAATAATAAAAAATGTAATTAATACTCTTTCCAAATGAGAATAAGTGAAAATTAATTGAGATTTTATTTTTAAATATTGCATAATACGTTTATATAAATATGAAGGTAGTTCTACTCTTTCAAAACTCAAAAATTAAAAAAAAAAAAAAAATGAAAACACCGAGAATTTGCATTTCTAAAACCCAGTATTTTTTAAATGCTAAAAATGCCTACATTACTCTTACCCAAGAACTAAATAATTGAAAATTAGCATTAAAAAATTTGAAATTATAAGGTCTTTTTATAATAAAGGACTATAAACTGTACAATTTAAAAAAAGAAAACTTAACTATATACAAAATAAAGTCTTATTATATAATTACTATTAATTAATAACTGAAATCGCATCATTAAAAAATTGCACTTATGCATCGTATCATTTTAAGCTTTCTATCAATATAATTTTAATGAAATTAATTAAAATGAAATAAATTGACAACCAAAAAATTAAAATAATTCTTTTTCAGAAATAAAAAACTACACCCTATTTTAATCGTAAGTTAAATTAAAAGTAGAATTAAAAAATAATAAGTATACATGTAAATAAAAAATAAACATAGGTATACATAAATTATTTATGCATACTTCTTATACAAATGCGAATATTAAAACATACCTGCATGATTTAGAGAAGGGGGGGGGGTTACTACAGAATAAAATACGTAAATGGAATTGGTCACAACTGTATTATTTAAATAAATAATAGATAAATCTATTTAAGATTAAAACATAAATCAGGACTTATATATCTGCATTATTCAGGTAAGAAACGTAAAAATCTACTACAGATTTAAGAATGAACTTTAAATTATAAAAGCTACATTATTTTTAAATAATGATGAAACGAAAACTATTATAATCTACAATATGAAGAATAATCCCTCTCATTGTACACCTACTACAGCAAATTTTTGACTATTTCCCCTTAAGTATTCATAGTCTATTTAACTTTTTCAACCAACATATTAAAAGATATAATTTCTACAAAATACAGGACATCATACATAAATGGATACAAAACATCTGTAATCATCAAAGAAAAAATATATAAACAATAAAACGAAACAATTCGATGTTCGTTATCGAAAAACACTTCAAAAACATGAAGACAAATTACCTCATACAAAAATATAAATACAAAAATTCAGAAAATGAAAATTCACGTCAGAAAAAAAATATATATGAAGTCGAACAGCATATCGAATTCGATGAAATCAGCAAAACTATCCGGAATTAGCCGACGATGGTTGTTTAGAAACGGTAATTGACGGTATGGTTGGGAAGTATAAACATAATGACCGCGCTTAGAACAAAAGAATGACAATATCAATTGCATCTAACATGCGCGCAAACATCTTAAGCCTGTTATTAAGGAGGGAACAAAACAAAAAGATGGGAACAAAGACGATTAAAAAAAATAACCTAGTTACTAGCTCAAGGTAGCTATAACAAACAAATCTACCTACAATAAGGTCAACAAAAACCATGAGAAGCAACTTTTAGTGTATAAAAGTACCATTAGCACAACTGGAAAATGCTGAAATACCAAGGTAATTAATAATTAAACAACAATCTTGTTTGGTTTTGAAATAAATATGAAATCCATATTTATTTCAATGTAAATGTACAGAATTATCATCTTTGAAGCGAAATATTGGTTTTTGACGCGATTGGCTTAGAAACGAACTAACACGCCCATTTATAACTGATGAATATCAGAGGAAAAATTGCTTTTTAATGAAGGAAAAAAATTATTCACAGTAAATTACAAAATTTGTTTAATTCTTTAGTTTTAGATCCCTGAAGTAATTTACACTGGCGGATATGCCGATGTTACTTAAAATTGATGAATTATGGATTTTTTAAAACAGTTTTTAGTTATGAAACTGATAAAAATAAATTAATTAATTAACATAATTTTTTTTAATTATTTATTTAATTTTTGAAACGATACAATTTAAATTCTAATAAATATTTTATCAGAAGTTGTTATTATATAAAAATATTTTGTTCTTGAAGTCAAGTGACAAAAATAAAGCAATGGTTAAATTCCTTAATTTCAAAAGAAAAATGAACTTGTATTATCTGTACCAAGGAAATTGAATAAACGTTAAACTTCTAATACTTAACATTACCAGCTTTTTAAATAGACCAAAATATCAATGAGAAAAACTAATTTTTCCAAATTTTAGAGTATCAAATATTTACACGTATCTAAGTAAAAACAACACACACACACACACACACACACACACACACACACACACACACACA
>JAOUZG010044845.1:5990267-6002687 GCA_026289955.1 Argiope argentata
ACACACACACACACACACACACACACACACACACACACACACACACAGGAATGTTTAACTGAAAGAAAATACAGAAGTAGTAAGTATATAAATATAACAAAAAAGACATCAAAAACTTGATAAACATTCAAGCAGTTGGAAGAAATTATATATACATGGAAATTACTGCTAACTCACAGAAATACACATTTCAGATATCAAAATTTATATATACACGTACACACACATACAAAAAAAAAATAAACATACTACATCAGACAAACACAATTATTAGAAGGTTTTGTTCTTGTTATTGGTATTGATACCCATTTTTGTTTTCTAGAAAAAATATTTATATATTTTGTAAAATTAAATAAATAAAAGAAAGTTTTTACACTATCAGTTTTAATTATTGGTAAAAACTATAACAGTTAACAAAATTAAACAGTTTATTATATCTCTTCTTATTTAATAAAACAACGATGTTACATTCTGATTTACATAAATATTATTCAAGAGGAAAAAGAGATATTAAATATGACAGTTTGTATGATGAGTATCTAATCTGCAATTACTCTTAATATATAAACAAAATCGCAGCACATAGAAACGAACAAATAAAAGAGAACAAGCCATATGAAAAAGAACTAAAAATAGTTTATACATAGCAAAGAGTTTATATATGCAATTTCTAAACATAGATTGTAGTTCGTCCTACACAGAAATACAATCATACACAGCACATTCATTCTACTTATTATATTTCACTACTTCATTAGTTTTTCACCAGAGTTTCCTTAACAAATTGAAAATTACAAGTTAATGCTTTAAACGTATATTTAAAAAGAAACACACACATCTACAATCATGTTATTTTCAAGCACATTTGAATAAAAAGTACACAAATGTAGGTAAGTAAGATTTAAATATTAAGGCCTTATCCTAAAAACTCAAACAATGAATGATTTAATCTTATGCATCATTTACATTTCTATACTACCGATGAGATATACTTTTGTGTATTTATGTTTGTTATTCCAAAAATTATTAACCAAATTTTTTCCCCTCTCTATTTATGAAGAACAGCAAAAAGAAGGATCCTTTCTTGTTTAATTCCTTCGCACGCATATACTACAAACACTTTTAAATGTAAAAATGCACCGATAATAAAAGATAATGGAAAATGCACTTTTATACAGGATTTGAAAAAATAAGATAATAGATTTCTCGAGAATAAGCAATATTGCAGAATCAATCGACAATATGGATTGTCCAATTTTCGTAATTTTTTAAAATCAGGTCATGGCCTAAATAGAGTAGCGTAGAACAATGCTTAATTCCAAAAATTATTTCAGCAATTGCAAGATTCTGTCGAATATATCCGGTAAAAATTGTAAAAAAAAAAAAAAGAATTTAAATAATTTCATTCAAAACTCCTCAATAGCGATTTTAAATTATTTCTTTACTTATCTAATATTGTTCAGAATTAAACGTTCGTAATTATTTTCTATATGCAGGATAGATGGAAACTATCGTACTGACATAAAATCGTGATCATTTTTCCCCCATTTGGAAAGGAACATGTTTAAATAGAGCTATTCTCTGCGATTCCATTTATAGAATCGTGACTCACAATTATAATTATTTCTTTTAATACGCAAAGTGCAACCTCAATTATTTTTGCAATAAAACTTATAATTTGCAATATAATTGTTTCTATTTCATATCTTATTTTTTTAGGTGCTATTCGTATAATGCCGTATGAATCTTTGATTCAAGTGGCCACACACACGGCCGAAGGGGCATATTATATCAAATTAATAAGCAATTAATTTTTAGGGGATCCTATTAAAAAAATTAACCCTTGTTAAGAACAAAGGCACAGTTTCCCTATTCCGTTATAATATTCTTCTCCTAAAACGAATTTACGAAATTGAACTTATGGGAACTTTAAATCAGAATTATTATAAAGTAATAAATAGAAAACATTATGTATTGTCTAGATTTCACTAATTCATACTCAGGATACACAGAAAATAATAATTGCTGATAAAATTGGAATAGTTTATATTTGTTTACGCAGACTCTGGCGAGCTTAATATTTAGTTTCTTTCTAATAACAACCACCAGGAAATTATAATGTACAAATATGTATTAGAAGTAAATATATGGGCAGATCTAATTTTTTTAAACGAGAAGAATTCTTCAGATAAATAAACTTTAAATATATAAATCTGATTTTAAAACTAAAACTTACAGCAAACATATTTTCATCACATAATACGAGTAAAGGCATTTAAAAATGTACTATTGATACAGTAACAATAAAAAAAAATAAGGGTTTTTTTTGAACTTTTAAGATATCAATATTCGTAGGATTTCAGAAAATAAATGAATAATTTTGAAAATAAAAGTACGAGACCATAGTTTAGTTTACCATCAATTTACGTAAGTACAAAAACAGCACGATATTTATTTCATACAATCCAAAAAAATCAATAGATTTTTTTTATAGCTTTGTTTTTTAAAACTTTGTAACTTCCGAATTGTTGTTT
Organism: Argiope argentata; assembly: GCA_026289955.1. Taxonomy (NCBI): domain Eukaryota; kingdom Metazoa; phylum Arthropoda; class Arachnida; order Araneae; family Araneidae; genus Argiope; species Argiope argentata. The sequence continues at coordinate 5,992,802 of JAOUZG010044845.1, forward strand.
TTCAGTCAATATGAAAGTTTTTTTTTAACATACTTGCAACTGAAAATTTGGAAAAAGAACAACTTAAGAAAAAGCGTCGGATTTCTTAAGACTATTACAACTTAATTAGGCAAATTAAAATATATAAATGCTTGAATTTCTTTCTTTTTTATTTTCAAGAAATCTTAAGTAAATTTGCAAAAACAAAACAAAACAATGTTGTTGTTTTTTGACATAGAGGTAGTAGAAATATTGATTAAATCAGTATAAATATTAAATTTAATCCCTGAACGAAAACAAATTTTTGGATTCGCAATGTTTAAAAATAGCAAAATATTATTATCCAATATTCAATTAAAATTTACTGTTTTCAGTATAAATTCAAAACACTTCAGCTCCAATAGGGAGATTTAATTCACGAAAAGATTAATTTTCTTTACCACAACATACATAAAACGTATTTTATAACTAGCCCATACCATTAGTTACAGTGTGCACAAATAAATAAACGCCATTCATGAGCAATGCATTTCCAGAAAATTTAAGAATCGCTCTGCTTATCCAACAATCGAAAAATTATATCTGCGACAATATTGTAACAAAAAAATTATATAAATTTTAATTTTCCTTATCATTTTATTTGTTTATTGGCTGCAGAATCTTAAAACTCAAAACACCCGAGAATTTCTTAAGAGAAAATGTTATTCTATTGTTATTAATAATTTCGCTTATTATTGTTAGGCAATAAACAATCAGCAAATTCAAGAAAAAAAATTCAATAATATTTGCTACGAAAAAGATACTTGAGAAATTGAAATGAACTAAGCATAAATGTGTTTGATAAGTTAAGAACTATTTAAGAATATAGTTAGTTCAAAAGAAAAATATTATTTTCGATTTTTCTTCGTACAAAAGCTTCTATGCATTCACCAAAACAACAATAATTTAAAAATTCAATTGAATTTAATGATCATTGATATTAATATCATTAAATTTCAAACCATAATTAAATAATAAATAAACAATAACACAATTTCCCTCTTTTTTTTAAATCACACTCAAATTAGAATTGATTTTTTTACATTGCATTCCATAATAACATTATGAAGACAATTTAATATATAGAGAAGTATAGATATTTTTTTGAGAAGAAATCGAAACTACTAACTTTATGAAACATGTATAAAAAAATGCATGACGATTCAGACATTTTGTATCAAATAAAAAGTAAGTAAAAAGTCAAAAAATATTGCGAACTTTATGAAACATGTTAAAAAGAATATGCACTGAATTCCATATATTTTTTATCAGCTAAAAAATAAATTTACACACAGCTTTGAATAAATAAATATTCTGACAAGATAATTCAAGATCGAGAAATGGCACTTACGGCTGTACTGAAAAAACTCCTTTTTTTTTTTCTTTCAACCAAAGGTATTTCAGCTCAGTTAAGTAGAAGAAAAGCATAAATAATTTGAAGAAATTCTTAAAATCCAAGAGAAAAAGCAGTCGGCAAGGCAAACGTCTATCGGCGTAAACAACAAAGCAGAATGTGAATTCAGAAACGCTGGGGCAGAGGCCTCTACGAAAGGGAAAGGGGCCTTGTAAAGGAACAGGTTTCCCGTACGGGAGGGTCCCGTCAAGGCCGTGGTGTCAGTGAATGCAACTCGGGGCCATGTCAGGGGCTTTTATTTTACCGAAGTTGATGGCTTTTCAACTCAGGACACCTGCCCGCAGATGGGGGCCTCAAAGAAGGGAAAACCAGCAGCCCAAAGGCTGGAACAAGAACACGCGATTCTGTCGAAAAGCATTCCACGCATCTCGAAAGAAAATTCACTTCGTAGAAGTAGGAACGTACCGTTTCCATCGGCAAATGCGGTATTTGTTCGAATTTTGAACATAACATTGGAAAGTAATATGATTTGATGTGTTGTTTATTAAGTGTTGTTATTCGAACAAAAGCGATTCCCTATTATGCATCTTATTATATTTCATGGCACGGTATGAATAAGAAAGACAGACAATAACTACAGAATTGTCTGCAGTTTCATAATTATATGAAATAAAACTGCATTATTTCCATTTCGTCATTCATAACTCGCTGTTCAAGAAACCTAACATAAATGAATCAATATAAAATATGGCGAGTATCATAACAACATAGTAATTTTAGAGAATCAATTGTATTTCTTCCTGTTTTGAAGGGAGGGAAGAAATTAAAAATAGAACAAATGAAAATGTTCAGTACCCATTCATTTTTATAATTTACAGAAAAAAAAAATTGCAATTTTCTGGCACAAAAATATTGGATAGTATAATTTTGAATTATAGACATATATTAAATCCATTTTAAATAGATATTTTTCTAATTTATCATTATTTTATGAATTTTAGATATTAATTATTCACATTTTTGTTTTATTTTTGTATTCTTCGTAGATGAGATATTATTTAATTACATTTGCAAAGTGTTTTTTAAAAATTTCAGAAAAGATGTTAAAAAAACGGTTTATAATAAAAAATAATTACATATTATATATATATATATAATTTACCCATATATATATAATTATTGGGTATACAATATAGTATATTGTGGGATGTAAATTACATAATTTATATGTAATTTACATCCCACAATAATGAAAAAAAAAAACTAAGTTCAAAAATCGAATTAAGAATGCAAATGAGAAAAGAATTAGAAAATATTTTTATTTTTTAACTAGAAATTCTAAAGCAATGTAAATTATCGCTTTTACATTTCAAGGAACAACACGGATTGGAATTCGCGATTTTGAAAATGGTTTCATTCATTCTTTATTATTCTTGATGTTAAAGAACTCAAAACGCAGTTAACACATTCAATTACAATAACGTTAAGTGAAGAGCACAATAATTTACTGCTGAATCGGAAACGCTGAAAATATTATTAAATTGTAACTAAAAACTTTGCTATTAAAAATATTCAAACAAAAAAACATCGTCACTCAATATTATATCACGGAAATATAGTAAAAAATTTCTTCCCATTTTAGAAAACGATTTTTTAGAGACTGCCCATTTTTTAAAAATAACTGCCTTTAGAATGAGATTAAAAACTTGAATTTTTTTTTATGTTTGTTTGAAAATTTTAAACTGCGGAAAATTCGTAGTTCTACAAAAGATAAAAAATTAAAGAAACTAGTATTCAATTCTAAATTAGTGAAAGAAAAATATTTTAAAAACAAGTAAGATTCCTAAATCCAGAGCTCAAAATATTTCCCATAATCTAATTTGGTTCATAAAATTTCAGACAATAATATTGGAAATATCGATAGTATGCACATATGTGTGATTTGTGAAATATTTATACGTATCCATTAAAACAACAAAAGGAAAATAGAATTCAAAATATTAGGAATAAATTTTCAATATGGATATAAATATCAAACACCTAAAAAATGAATTGTAGCAGATATACAATCTAATTAAGATAGAACTGAATCTTTTCATTTTATTCGCGATGAATTTTAGTTTTTACTATTTAGTTTGTGTTAGTGTTTAGTTTTTAATTTTTATATTCTTCCATCCATATTTGAGTATATATATATATATATATATAACCAGTAATTGAAAATTTAAATTAACAAATGCTCAAAGAATTTTTAAATTGAAAGTTCCTTTTTATTTAGTTAGTTGTAGTTTTTAAAAAAGGACGATAAAAGTCTTGTAATAACCCAAAAAAATATTTATACATACATATAGAATAAAATCAATAAATTTCTTTTTATAACTGAGATTATATCTAGATGAACTAATGTATCGAGTATTTCTGTCAAATCAATGCCAGAACTAAAAGAAGAATAAAAATGACTCATTCTTTTAGCTGAACAATTTTAACATTTGTGTAACACTAAGCATAAAATTCATATTACCCTTACAATAAAAAAGTATATATTTAGAACAAAATTTGGTAAACATTAAAAGAGCATAGCATACATAAATCGCTGAATGACAAAAGTTTGCACGTTATAAATGAGTGAAAAATCTGAAATATAAAAAATATTTGGAATAGAAGCATTTTTACCTAAGTTTTAGAAATGCATTATTTGAATTTCTTTTGTGATCAGTTTATTAAAAGATTCCAATCATGAAACATGCAAAGCAAAGGAATAAAAGATGAAGTATTTATCGATGAATAGAAATTCCAAAATTTTTTCTATCTGTTCCATAATTGAATAATAAGTTGCAAATGCAGTATAAAATTTTTAAAGTAGATTCGAACCTTTAGCCTGAAACATTACAGCACGGTAATATTCTAAGCTTGATCCGATTGTCTATATATAATTTTTAAGAATATTATTCTTCATCATAATATGCATTCAAAAGGTTATTTAATATCATTACAACTATTTTTTTTTGTTTAAGCGCAGTAAAAATAAAAGTATCGCATAATATATTTATAATATTTTTTTTAAGAATTTCTTAAAATTAGAAAAAGAATTCTACGTAAATAAAAATGATATACTTAAAAGCAGTAAATTTCTGAATTAGAAATCGGATAAAAGTTATTTTTTGTGCAATCATATCCTCAGAAGTACCAAAGGAAAAAAAGTTTTCATTGCAATTTATTTTAAATTCAGAATGTATTAAAAATTTTGAAAAATTTATTTCAGAGTGTGAACCTGCTTTTGAAGTAGTAACTACCAGCCAAATTTCATTGCTATAGGTGCAGTAAAACATTTTGAACGAACGCTTATCAACTTTTCACAAATCGCAATTTACGGAATATTTAATTTTAAAATAATTCATGTTAATAAAGAATGAATTTCTTAAAAAAAATCTTACCAGCTAAATTTGTTTTAGAACTTATAAGTTAAATCAATTCAATCTTTCAGTAATATATATATATATATATATATACACATACAGAGAGAGAGAGAGAGAGAGACTTTCAAATATATATATATATTAGTCTAGTTCCTTATTGTCGGATGGCAACAATAAAATATAAATAAATCATCACACTAATTACACAAACTGTTTTTTTAATTGATTCAAAGCGTCATATGGCTAATTAATAGAGCTGCATATTATTTTTATAAAATTCTAAAGATGGTTCGCCAAAATAAAATCATCCAAAAAAGTACATTCAGTCAGAAGAAAGAAGTTACAAAAGAAATGAAGAAAAAGACATCAAATAGAAAGTTTCATCGAGCGTAAAAATAAACTCAACTGCCTTCAAATGGCAATTGCTTAAGAAAATTGATGTCCGTATCTTCCAAACACAAAGTTTCAAAAATAAACTTTAAATTATCTTAATTCTATAAAATTGTTTTTTAAGGGTATTAACTTCGTTTATGTAGAATTTCCCACCTAATATTAATGCTTTAAATTAAATTTCATACTTTGTAACAATATTTTTAAATGCTTTAAAGAAATTCAAAACATTCATCAGTTTGCCAATCATTAATTCTTGGCATTCTGTGATGGATTTTCACTCATCCTTTTCTTTCGTAGTAAGGACACTTTTATTTAAAAAAAAAATATTTTTATCTGCTGTAGACTGATTCAATCCAAGCTTTTTTAATAATAAACTTATTCAAATTAAGTCATTTCAAGTAATAAAAGGATTTTTTTTATGCATCGCATAAATTATTTGGTCTAAAAAAGTAAATAATTTGGGCGAAAATAATAGTCACCACAGGCGGCTAATACTGAATAATTTAATATGCATATGCATTGACAAATTACAAGAGTATCTGAATTATTACTGAAACGCGTGTTCAAAGTTAAAGGAACTACCCAAATCAATTGAGCCGTCAAAATACGCAATGAATCTATATTTAAATAAAATAGTATACATTTATTGTCTAATAAAACAGCAATCATAAAAAAACAAATATACAGAAGACAAAAAAAAAAAAAAAGAGAAGGGAAGAAAAAAAAATCAAAGTAACCATATTATGTTAAATTTATTTTAATTTCTTTGGAGAAAAATTTCTAATTATTTCGAAAAAATATAATGCTAAAAACATGAATCTAAAATAAAAATGTCATTAGCTCAAAAATACATAAAGAATCAAAGAATTCACAGCATAAATAAATGAACAAAAAAAAATTCACTTACGTCATCAATTAGGGAATGTAGTGTAGATATTATAATTTGTTCCATAATTATTTGTGTGAATTGCCTAATAAATAAATAAATAAACAAAAGAATAAATATTTTTTATTGAAACAAATGAAGCAAAAAAATTAGATTTTATAATTGAAGAATAAAATAAAAATAGGAAAAAGAATTCTTTTTGATTGGTGATTTTTTTAAGAATGAAAATGTTTTGTTTATGATAAGTTTTCTAAAATTTCAATCAACTATGAGAAAACTTTTAATTCAAAGAATTCTGAGATGAAATTCTATGAATTAATATTTAATAAAAACATTAAGTATTAATTACATCTAACTTAATTTAATATTAATAAAATGATAAGGATAATCGATTTTTAAGAATTTTACAGATAACTCTCCTTAGAGCTGGGTTTCTCGAACTATAATTTTACTATTTGTTAATAACACAATCATTATTTTTGACGAAATAATTTTTAGGCAAAACATTTAAAAAAATGTAATACGGTTTCTGGATGAAAAGAAATGTTGGTCTTGGTTCACCATAGTAACTACGAAATCGTCTGCGTAACTGCGATTTAATTGGAATTTTCTTATTATATATTTATAACTATCATTACTATATATGTTTTTATTTTTATTTTTGGCGCCTTCTCTCAAGCCAGAGATAACGGCGGCGAGCTACTGACGATATTCCATAAATTTAATTTGGCGAATCGCAATACAGCACAACTTTTTAATGGAGTAAAAATTTCATTAGATTAAAATCGAACAACACAATTTTAAATTATTCTTTAAATATAAATATAAATATATATTATATTTTAAATATAAAATCAACATTTAAGATGTACTTATTTTTATTCATATCATTCTTTCAAGATAATACATTTATTGGAATTTTTTTTCCCATAGGGTGTAAAATTTTAAAACTCCTGTCTTAGTGAAGAAATGGATGCTTGTAATAGTGACTTTTTAAAAATATCTATTTGTTTGTTTAATCAGCAGTTCCATTAGACATAATACATCTAATATACCAAAAATATCTCATAGAACAGCATACTTTGACATTATTTATATTTTAACATGATAACTTGCCAATTGTGGTTCCAAAAGTTTACTGATCTTTTACAGTCCGGATGTTCCCTTACATTTACAAAATATTTATTAACAAGAACTATGCATTCACAAGGTGATAAAGACATCAAATTTGTATTATAATTTTTCTAAAATTATGAGTAACTATCATATTCGTGTTATTACTACGAATACTTTTTAAAGATGAATAACAGGATACTAATTAATGCCTAAAAACATGACTTCCGAATCGTAACTGATTTTTATCTCCGTTCTCCTACCAATAGTTATGAATTTCACGGCATGTTTATAACCTCACGCTTATTTTCGACTATACATTTATCTGCCATGCTTATATATCATTACTTTAATCTAAGATTATTTGTTTTATCAATATTCTTGGATGTTAATGCATTTGCTTTGACTGAGAAATGTATACAAACTACTTTATACATAGTTTTAAGCTATCGAAGTCACACACCTTTACAAGCATTTTAGGAAAGCATTTCCTGATATACTAAAGAAAAATGTTTTTGGACTATACAGAGGGGAAATGCTGTGTGTCTGATGAAGCCTGTCAAAACGGAAATGTGATTCGTCGGTAAAATTATTAATCAAGCCAACTTCACCGACAGATAACATAACAGCAGGATATGTTTCTTTTATTATTATTTATCTTTGTTAATAGAAATATTAAAATAATTTTAAGAATAAATAACGAAACTTTACAAAAATGACAAAAATCTTACTAGTATAGTAAAGCTATGTTAAAAAAAATGTACTTCTTATATTGGAAAACTGCTAACATATGTTTCAATATGTTAGCAGCTCCAATATATACACACACTGTTTGCTATGATTTCTAAAACATTTGCCAGACAATAATAACTATTTTGGATATTGCAGTATTTATACTAGAAACGATGCTTTCTAAAATAGTAGTTTTAAAACAGAGCATGTCAGGAAAGTTAACTACGCTTTTCTTCTACGATTCTTATAATTTTAAACCAGCATCTTATATATATATAAATTTATTTCATTTATTTCGGCTCAAACGATTTGGATCGAATTTTATAATTAGATAAGATTTTGTTTAAGTTTATCTCGATCAGTTTTCTGGTGAAAAAAAAAATGCCATTTTACACACATAAACATACACATTTTTTATACTAATTAAAAACTATATTTATTTTCCATAGGCACTGCAGTATGGTGGTCAAAAAAATATAAATGATGCGTGTACTGCGGGTCCTCGATTTAAGTCGCACTTTATACATTATTTTTATAGTGAATATTAATAATTAATATTTTTTCTTTTAAAATTCATCTATACAGATTCCAGGGAAAATAAGTTATTTTATAACTAACTATTACAGCCTGTTTCTACCTACTCTCATGGTGAAAATGTCATATAGCGCCATCTCGAACACGGTTCACCAGGGTAAAATTGGGTGTAAGCTCAAAGCTACCAGTAATAGGTAAATTGTAAAATGAATAAATATATAGATTGCTTCTAATAACATGTTAAACTTGTGTTTATAATTTTATCATGTCAGAACATGATGTTGTTTTGGGGATGCGATTTTCAACAAAACTCCGTTAGAGAAAAATAAAAATTTTATTATCTGCACAAGCATCTCCAAAATCAGCTTTTAATAACGCGTTGCCGTCCCATTTACAAAAGCTCTGATTAAGAAAAAACGTTAATGACTACCGATAATAAAACCTAGAAAAATGTCATGTTGGACAAGTGATTATATGAAATGAAATAAATAGGGAATGCGATATTTTTTTAAACAATAAATGCGAGACAAGGTTTTTTGGATCGTTTGCAGTACTAAAGTGACTCATTCAATGGAGGAATTAAAATGAATAAAAAATATAATTTAACTTGCAGGAGCACGGTGTGCTTGGCCGTTCAAGAAATGATGTTCCGACATGATCCATTAAAATATGAATAGCAGATTTCATTTTAATCTTTTTATTATTTTATTTAAATGATCAGTTCTTATGTAGGTAAGATCGGATAATATTCATATGTAATCAGTATATGATGTGTATCCAAATATCTCCTTCCCCTCTAAAAAAAAAACAATTTCCAAGCGAAGTTTGGTTTTCCAGATATTTCAATACATATAAGGCATACCCCTCCCCCATAGAAAGTAAACGACGTAAAATAGAAATCAATTTACTGAGCAATCACGCTATAAATAGTGGGAAAAGAGAGATTTTTTAGCGTTAAAAGTGAGATGAAAATATTTCGTATGGATAAATAAACAGTTTCCGTATCACACAATGTTATAGTAAAACAAACGTAATGTCCCTGATTGATACTGATGTTCGTTCTGCCTGGTTAGTGCGCTCACAAAACCGCCTTCACAGAATTGGAATCTATTTGTAAATAGAGCCAAATAAGTAAGCCAAGATTAGAGTAAAAATCAGTGACGGTTTTATCTCTAATTGCTAATCATAAATCACTTTATCTGACCATTGGGACGAGTGATATACGACCTGACCTTTCTCTCTCTTCACTCTCACGCTGTCAAACAAGGGAAAGTATCAACACCACATGGCCAGGGTGATAAATTTCTTTCAGGACATCCCACAGTCGCAGTTCCCGTCGCCTCGTCACTGACCACAGCATACTTCCACTATCGAGTTTCAGGCCGAGATCCTTAGTAGCACGCCCATGCACGGAGAAATGGCGAGTTGTTGGCGAAAAAT
>JAOUZG010044845.1:6002697-6020494 GCA_026289955.1 Argiope argentata
TTTTTTTTATTGAATTAAGAGTGCAACAAAATTTTTTTTGGAAGCATTAGAAAAACATCCAATTATATCCACAGTTTACCATTAATACATGTAATTTTAAATACGTTAAAAATATCTATTCTACAAGAACGTCCGCTTTCATAAAATTATAAAAGAAAAAAAAAATGTTATTCAGCTGCTTTACTATGCCATGGTAATTCTACGTAGCAATAGAATATATATTTATATTATATAATTAGTAACATAAGTTCGCATCTTTTAGTATTATGCGTATATATTTATGCATATGTTTATATATTATATTTAATAATGCCATAGTATAAAATATGAAACACTTTATAAAATTCGATAATCAAACTTGTAATCGGTGTCCTATAAATAACTATGTCACGGGCCTGAGCAAATAAAATTATTATTTTTAAATGGCAGCTTCGTGATATTCTGGAATTCTGTGGTATGTCAAAGTGGTTACTAGCATATCCACAACATAATTTGAAATAAACATTAAAAACTACTAAGTTTTTAGGAAAGATTAAAATTATATAACTAGTTTGGACGAACGCATAAAGTTCTAGCGTAATGAAATGTTGATTTTTGCTTACTCATTTTATATTATGAAATTAATAACAAAATAAATATTTATATTGTTTATGGAAGATGAATTGATTTAATGGAATTACGTCGCCTATCTATTGACGACAGTGAAAAACTTCTAAAAAAATTTCGCGTGTGGAGGACTGTTTTGATCCAGATAAGAAATACGAATTATTTTGAAACATTTAATTTTCCAGCTTGGCAACGGTGCGACTGATTTTTAGTTTAGTGCGTTAAAAGATGGGAAATACATGCAATTTTGGAAACAAATATAATTTAAACTAAGTTTGTTTAAGTCAAACAAAACAGCATTTTTCATCAAGAAATTTAAATTCAGCTGTACTCTTGGACACACTCAAGAATATTATATATTTCTAATATTGATATTAGAAGAAAAAAAAATCAAATTTCGATATGGATTTTTTTAATTTTAATAACGATAAATAAATAAATCGCATAGTATATAATTTATGCATTATACATTTAGTTTCTGTTATTTATTCAATTTTTTAAAAATATTTATAAACAAATAAATGAAGATAGAACACATTTTAAAACAAAAATTTTATTTTTTAAAAACCTTGAATTTTAAGACAAAGATAATGATATTCCCCATTTCGAATGTAAGTTTTTAAAATTTAAATACTTGTTTCATATCGTACAATTTCTTTTTCAAAAATGTTTTTTCCCAAAATTTTAGTAACACTTAAAACTTATCACACAAACTTAATGAAAGTATGCTTCTCAAATGCTTTATTTCCTTGAATAATCTGTACTGCATAAAGAGACAATATTTGATACTAATGGCACGTTATTTCGATCTCCACAATAGAACAGCTTAGGATAGCATATCAACAATAATCGAAAATCAGATATGAAACCAACACTCATAATATTAAGCCATAATATTTAAAATAAACAAGAGAATATTTTGTTTAGTTATATTTATATGAAATTTAAAACCATCACTAGAGTTATTTCAGAACGAAAATAAAAGATAAAAGGAAAGAGTTTTGTAGTTAACCGGTAATCATTTTGCTTTGAATCAAAGTTGTGCAATTTAATGTACTTCTCGGAAAAAGCTAAAACATAGCTTTTGAGCAGCAACGCTTGTCTGTTTTCAATAATTATATGAAATAAAGAATAAATGAATGAATAATATGGCAACTTCCAAGAAGGAAAGATTTTTGCTTTAGATCTATATATGAAGAATAATAGAAATCATTAACAATATACAGGAAATTACAAAAGTGAATTAATGGGGGGGGGGGGTAAAACTTGTAAGTATTTTTCTACATTTAATATACACAAATTCTGTTGGATTACTGTAAGAACACAAAATCCAAGATAAATTTGTTCTAACATCTAGGAATGTATATAAATAATTTTGGGTGTCTAATAAAAGAAAATATGACATGGTTTTTATCATTTTTCCATCTATTTAAACTGTTTTTTTATCTCATTAATTTTAATCACAGGATACTCGAAATGAATGGAAAATACAGACAATTCATTAATAGACATGAAAAACTCGCATAAATACAACGATTATGCAAAACCACAAATTTTCTTCTGCTTAACATAATATTCAATTTTTTTCCTTTCTATGTCTTATAACTATTTTCCTAAATGGTAAAAAAATTAATCTAATTTTATAAAATCAGGCAGTAACAGAGAGAGAATGAGCCAAAACAATCAAAAAAAGAAAATATTAAATATTTTAATAAGCTTTACTTATAATAATATTTCACATCCTTCAACCCATAAAAATGCGTCCTAAAAGCCAAAAAAATGTCATTCTGAAAAGATATAAAATTGCTTTACATTAACAAAGACAACAAAAACAGTCTTTCTTTCAGACACTATTAAAATATATGAAAAGATAGATATCGTTAAAGATATTCTGATCCTATAAGGAGGTAACAAATAAATGCAAGCATTTGAATTTTAGACAATTCAACTGATGAACTTCGTAAATGTATAATCGATCACAAAAAAAGGTACTACATTTGAAACCACGCAAAGGAAATCACAAGTGACTGATTGTGGCGAATGAATGAAACCGTGAGGTAAAAACATGTTTCGGGTTCAAGTAGCAAAGAATGTTACACAATGTTGCGTAATATTATGTTATATCACATTAGATTCAAAATATATATAATATTATACTACATTCGTGTATTATGCCAGGACGCCAGTTTTAATATTATTTCAACTTTATTGGAATTTCCATCAATCAGAAATATGAGCAATTCTAATCTATATTTTTAAAATCAGTAAATAAATCAAATGTAAAACATCGATGTTTACAAAATGAGCTATTATTTATTATTATTAAAAGGAGGAAAATAGGGTTGTTGAACTTTTTAAAATATTTTTTAAAAATTACGTATTCAAGGCAGTTTCTGGTATTTAGTAATTCCGACTTTAAATTACAAGAAGATTAACAGAACCGGCGACTCAATGAATCTAAATGATCATCATATTGCAGATCGGAAGCCATTTATATTCATCCAAATTATATGCGCCACCCATGATAACTTTTAAAATTAAATCGAATAAGCAAAAAAAAAATACTGTTTAATAGACCATTAAAAAATACATCTACAGAATTTACAGTTCATGTGTAACTCATATTAATAGCTCGGTAAACGGCACGGAATCTGCACACCTGGGCACCGACCCGATGGCAACACTTCGGCGATCGTTCGGGTCAATTACAGAAACACCCGAAACTCGCAGCTTTGATCTCTCCAACTGAGATAAAACATTTTGTTCGAAGCATGTTTCCAGGTGTTTAGCTTTAATGTGTGCGCCGCAAACTGAAATTTAATTCCTTTATTCATTTTTTTGTCATCTATAAAATGCCAAATAATTCAATTATGCAAAAGGGAAGGTTGAAAAAATGCTGTTTTTTGCCCGCATTTAAACCGCCGCGTTAAAGCTGTAATAACCGCGAGTGAAATAATTAACAAGAAACTGGTAATAAAAGAGAGTATTTTTTATTTTTTTGTTGTTACCTTCACATTCATTACAGTTTATCTCTAACAAAAACTAAACTTGAAGGAAAAGAAGGCTTAATATCTTTCGTTTTGTAATAATGTTTGAATACATTGATAATGATTTTATATTATTAAAAAAATTCATTAGCCGAAATGAATTTTTTTAATAATATAAAATCTAAAAATCTAATCTAAAAATAGGCTTCTTTGACATTTTATATAAATCATTAGTCATGAAATAAAAAAAGAGTAATATAACTCAATCCACCCTTTATTATTTTCAAAATATTATAATTTTAATATATCAGCATATGAAATGGATAAAAGAAGTATTATCATATAGATGAATATGAGAGATAGTTCTGATTACTATGAGCTATTCAATACAAATAATATATTAAGAAAGAAAATGAAATATTATCGAGTAATTAATTATTAAAAAGTTTGGTAGGATTCAAACGACGAATTGCAGAATCTTGATTCAAAATATTCTAACAATTTTGATAATGATGATTTCATTTGAATTGAATTTTTTTTATTTAAAACTGTTATTTTATAAGTTTAATCGATACACTAACAAATATTTCCAAAACTATTATTCAAATTTTAAAATAAACAGGAATAATAAAGGTCTAAACCCATTAAGAAACAAAATATTTAACAGGTTTTAGTGTTTAAGAATACAGTAACCGTTTTTCGTTAGTTATATCGTAATTAATTTTCTGATATAAAATATGTCTTAAATTAGATAATTCCATCACCTTTACCTTTAATTCATGTTTTCAAAAAGAATAAAAACAACTCGAGAAGGGAAAAATAAATAATTTCTTCGAGCAAGAATAAAATATTGTGAAGATAATGCTTTTTTTTTTCAAATATAGACACTCCCCTTCACAGGATTCACGCTCTTTTCCTTCTACTGCACTGTGCATTGAAACATGCGGTTTATCTATTTACCATGGGGCTTCTTATGCACAGCAGATCATTGGGATTGAACGAAGTTGTATCGATAGGATTTTTACCACTGTGTTATCGAGGGTCTGACGAATTTGGATATTGGTTTGTACCCAGTACAGCATTTTCCGCACTTAGACTACAAATTTGAGGTCGAAATTTCTGATAATTATTCGTCCAATCACATCCAATAGTGTAATCCACAATATATTTGTATAAAATATAAAAATATCGATTTAAATGAGATCACTAAGGGTTTTGATACTAATTTAGTTATGAAAATAGTATAATATATTTACTGTTGAAGAATATTGCTTTCAAAATACTATAGCAATATTTGCCTTGGAGTATTGCATACTGTTTATTCGACTAAAAACAATATAGAGAGGTCGAAGCGGAGTTCGTACAATTCTGTAACTATGATATTTACTAATCCGACTTATATACCAATTTTGTTTGCTATTTTCCTGTATATTAAGTCCTCAGAGAAGAACTTAATTGTTCAATGATGATTAAGACATGTACATTTATGCTGAAAAGCAAAATAACGTTAGAAATAAAAATTAAAACATTTTGGCAAAATTCTGAAAAATTTAGTATTTTTTTTTTAAAAAATAGCCTCACTTATCTTAAAATTATGATAAGAGTAAACGGTATTAAAAAAAAAATGAAATT
This sequence comes from Argiope argentata, assembly GCA_026289955.1. Lineage (NCBI taxonomy): Eukaryota > Metazoa > Arthropoda > Arachnida > Araneae > Araneidae > Argiope > Argiope argentata. The sequence continues at coordinate 6,007,923 of JAOUZG010044845.1, forward strand.
ATTCCTAATATCCAGGGTGAGAAGTGGGGGAATCAGACGGAATAGTGAAGCAGCAACGTAATAAAATGACTAATAAGGATAAAACCAATTTTGAAAGCATCATCGGAAAATAATGATTGTAAAATCATTTAATTTGTGCATCCTTAAACATAAAAGCAATAACAATTCAACAATAACTAATATGAGGGTGAAATACAATACGTAAATCATTGAAAGCAGATTACAATTAAAAATAATATTATGCTGTTTAAACTATTAAGTTGCATTTAAATATATGAAAATGCAAGTTTTATATCAAGCTTTTGTATTTAACTAATTCCATCTATGTACTCGAATTTGCAATAATACGGTTTTTGATTGCTGATAGTAAAGTCGTCAATCAAAATGATAAAAGATTTAATAAAGCAATAGGCAGAAATATAAATAAAATCAAGTAATTATCATTTGTTTATCAAAAATAGAGATAAAATATATGGTAAGAACAGTTAAACCTGTTGTTTCTAGGAATGAAAATGTTTTCATGCACAGTTATAAGTAAACACGTTGCCATGCCATTAAATATCATGAAACTATCCTTATATTTTGCGTTATCATCCAGAATTCGTCCTCAAACGCTGAAACAAATATGTTATGTATTATGGATTTTGGTCACAAATGTCGGAGTTTCAAAAGTGAATGAGACAAATAATTCCCTTCGGAATTGTATCCATTTTTTTTTAACATACTGACTCAAATTGCTAAATATGAATGGAACAGAAATAAAGCATTAAATTATTGCATTTAATCGATATACCGATCTTGAAGATTCTGAAACAGAAGTTCGATATCTAGAAATGCATATTGCAACATCTTCAGCACCATCTGACGAAAAGAATTTATTAATATTTTTAAAACTAAAGATATATTAAAATAGTTAAAACATAAAAGAATTTTGTTTTATTTGTCGATCTAATCAAAATTTCACATTTTCTTTATTAGGAATTTACGCCTTTTATTAAGTTGCTGTCTTTCAGATTTTAAAATTTCCACTTAATCATATTGATCTTAAAAAATTTAAAGTTAAACTGAATATTAGATTTTTGCTCCATTTATGGAAATTTTATTCAATAAACATAAACTTTTTTTGTAGAAAATCCACAATTTTTGAAAAAATCTAGGTATGCAGAAACTCAATATACAATATGCAGATATTTTATAGGGAGATTTAGTTCTTTAAAACATGCACAAAATTATACATTCAAAGAAATACAATAAAATTTTTAAAAAAGCGTTAAATGTTTAAATTTTAAAAATCTCATGAATGTGTTTTTAAAAAGTAATCTGATATTCCAGATTTCAAATTATTAGCGTTAAGTATCGAAATTGTCATAATTAATTATGTTATTTAATTTTATCATTCATAGTTTTTTATTTGAATGGCAACATGTTATTATTTTTTACTGTATGGCAACAGTGTTTTCAAATCTAATTAAGGATGTTCCGTTTTCAAGCAAAATAAAAGCGCCGTTAGAACAAAACTGAAATCACAAGATTATATGTTGTGTTTCTTTTTGATTTACTTAATCTAGCTCAAAACACCGATTTAATTTATAGGATGATGGTATCATCAAGTATTCTTTAACTATTACATAACAATTATGTAAGAACATTTTTATTTGTATTATAGAAAGTTAAATGTTTAAATCAAAATCGCTCACAGAAATAAACTAACGCATCAAACGAAATATTATTTTAAAAAATGACAGAGCTTCCTGCAGAAGTTATTCTAATAAGGTGATTAGAGTTTTAGGTAGACGGTGGGCATTCGAATTCTAACCTCAAGTGTTATGAAATTCGGAATCTTTATCAATATTTTACTTTTATTATGGCTTCAATTTCAAGACAATTTATTCCCTCAGTTGATAATCTTTGATGATCCACGATCTTTATGTTTACATCTGATCATTGTTTTTTTCGCTATTAGAACGCCTATTCCAAAAGAAGATCATATTCTCGCATGATAAAAAGAGCATAAATAAGGTATTCTGTATTGCTTTACTATTTTTTCATACACATAATTCATCCTAATTGATCATATTAAGGGGGAATGTGGTTTGCAGAGTGGATAAATTTGGAAAGAAAACTTTTTTTGTACCTATTTTCCAGAGAATTAATATCAGATAATCGTTACTAATATAGATAAATTATAAGCAAATTTAAAAGAAAGAAATTTGGACATCTGATACAAATTTGATATCAATCTATCAAATAATCTAGCATTAATAGCGAATATCGTCAGAATCCCAGCCAGTTTAGAAATTTCTCATTGCATGTAACACAAAAAATTTCTTCATTTGAAATTACCAATCAAAATAGAGAAATGTCTTGTTTTTGCGTTATTCATCTGGTTAACTTAAAACACACACATTTATGCAGAATATTTGTCGAAATATAGTTTTTTTTTTTCATGTAAGAGCATGATGTTGTTTTGGGGATGAGGTTTTTGGCGTCAACAAAAAATCACTTAGCGAAAAATAAAAATTTTATTATCTGTACGAACATCTCAAAAAATCAACTTTTAATAACGTATTAATATTGCATTTACAAAAACTCTGATTTTTAAAAAAAGTTAACTATTACAGCAAATAAAACCTAGAGAAATGTCATTTTGAGCACGTGATTATATGAAATGAAATAAATAGGAAATGTGATATTTTTTTTAAACAATAAATGCGAGACAAAGTTTTTTTGGATCGTTTGCAATACTAAAGTGACTCATTCAATGAAACAATTAAAAGGAATAAAAATATAATTTAACTTGCACGAGCACGTGGTGCTTGGCCGCTCAAGAAATGATGTTCTGACATGATACATTGAAATATACAGAGCAGATTTCGTTTCAGTCTTCTCTTTTATCCACGGAGGCATATTTATATATATATATATATATATATATATATATATATAACGTCTGATTTACAAAAATAGCTATGAACGGCAATCTTTTTGTGGTGGTGGTTGTTTTTTGTGGAAAACACAATTTTCCTGTCATTACATAACAATTTTCAATCCTATCAAGTCAGCAACACTATCTTTTGAAATATTCTTTTTCTTTAGACCACAGCACTCAAATCCTATACAATTCCAACATTTTTCGATTCTAAACGACCCTTTTAAATAAACTGTTAAGCCTAACTGCATCTCTAATACATATATATGTCTTTCGAATCTCACTAACATGAATAAAAGAACGAAAACGAACTTTAAGAATCGGAACCGATACATTCAATATACAATTTCAAAACATTAGTAAGTTGATGAATATTCAGAATATCTACTTCAGAATGCATTTTCTTAAATTGATATTTCAAAAAAGAAGCAAAAGAAGAAAAAAACTTTATATACACATTTTTGTTTAACTCGGATGGATGGATGGATGCGATTCCGACATGTAGGACTAAAAAATAATAATAATAATGCATGGGGACGAGGGGGGAAAAAATCGGAGCAACCTGGAGTCGTGCCAAGAAAGATCGCTCTGCAGGAGAAGTCATTGAATTCACTCTCACACACGGCACTTTCTCCTTTAGATCAACACGCCGCGCAGCCGGCAAGGATCAGTTTAAACTAATTTAATGGAAAAGAAAGGGGGAGCACAAAAAAGGGGGAAAACGAAGAAGGAAAAGAATGGTAAGAAAAGAAAATAGAAGAAACTCCGCGTAATACGTAACCAAGTATAACTTAACAACGATATAACATTCTGTTATAAGCCTGGCTTTACTTCTTCGTTACATCAATTGCAGTTGAAAAAAAACTAGTTATTTATTTAATAAGAAATATTTTTTTAATTTCATAGTAAAATATATAAAAATTTGATTAAAATTTATTAAATTTTATTAAAATTATTAAATTTTAACGAATGTTCATTAAAAATATAGACAATCTAGATAAAGATGGAATTTCTTAAAAGAATTTGTGGTTAAATATTTATTAAATGTTATTAATTAGTTAAAATGTTAAAGGAACTTATTTAAAATTTTAAAAGAAATATTATGCATTTATTTCTTTAAAATGTTGCCAATATAATAATTGCCAAACGATTAAAATGCATTTTAATTTTTTTGCATTCACTTTATGATTTATTATTTCCCTAATTCCTATTTTCGGCAGATTAGTAATACTAAAAGTATGACATAGAATTTATGAAACTACATGACGTTATTATTAAAAATCGTATCTTAATAATTAAATATTATTAAATAGTTGAAAACATATCAAATGCTAAAAGAATTACAGTGTATTTATTTCTTTAAAATTATGATAGATTATTATAATAACTGCCAAACGATTACAATATATTTTCATTTTTTAAATTAACTTCATGATTTATAAATTATTTTTATTTTTTTTTATTTTTCGTATTCTTATTCTCAGAAGATAACACTGAAAATATGACACATAATCTAGGGAACAAGTTGAAAATATTTCCATTTATTTTATCATTAAAACTACATTCCATTATTTTTAAAAATCGCATTGTATTTACGAATAATATTATTTTCATATGGACGATAATACTCTTTCTATAGAAAATTTCGTTAAGCCTAAGACTCACTTAAAAATATAAATAAAATTACAAATATCAAAATGATGACAATTATTATTCACTGCATCGTTGCCATTTTTAAAAAAATGTATTTCGGAAAAAGATCAATTTAAAAAATCTTAAATGTTTTTTTTAATTACTCATTAAGAGTTGTAAAGATTCGATGAAAAAGACACTTTTTATTCATATAAAACCTGCTATAAATAAATTCCACTTAGCGCTTTATTGCACCAAAAACGTTTCTCGGAAAAAAATTTCAAAAATATTTGATATTCAATTCAAGTATTTCAATATTCGCTAATCATCCTTCAACATGTAATAATGAACTACAAAAGAAATGCATATTCGTTACACGTACGTCAAAAATGCTTTGATGCTTGTTAAATGCGTGCAGGTGAATTATAATGCACGTACTAAATCCAGGCATATATGAACGTTTTTGAACATTAACATACTAAGCTGCAATTTTGTTTCCTGTTATTTGCATCAAAATCGCATTTATTTGTTCCTTGTTATCTATTTTAAATTTTATTTGACAAATTCTCTATTTGCATGCCAGAATCATCATAATTTGTGCGTTATCGGTCTGTTGTTTCCATTACGTTTGCCTCAATATCTATAAACATACCATAAAACTAATCTTTTACTTCATACCTAATAATTTTACACATATACAGCAGTTACAGTCACAAATTCGTTTTATTTTCCTAAAAAAAGATGATACGGAACTCCGATATCTAAAGAATATTTAGATATTCAGACTAAAATCATGTTTCAAATTATTAAGCCGGTGACAAATGGATGCATTTGATATGACACACACACACACACACACAACCTGGACTTAGTAATTATAAATATCTAAATATAACTCAAAATTCTTATAATTCTCAAATCCATTCTTATAATCAATCACACAATTTCTATATATTTTTCAGAAAGAATTTAGAAACTTACTAATACTGATTTAGAAAGATTCTACCAAAATTTTAGCCAAGACGATCAATATCCTTTGTTTATTTATTTCTACATTAACGATTTATAATAATATTTTTATCTTGAAAATATCTTTAAACGTTTCTTTCAAAAATATGATTCGAAAACATCTAATTATGCCTTTTCTTTTCACTTTACTTACTTTTAATTTTATTTTTCTTCTATGTTATTTTACATCATTTATTTATTTTCCCATTCATTTTATTCCTAAATTTAATTTAAAGTATGATTTTGTCTTTGTATGTCGTAAAGACATGATAAATTTTCAATTTAAGAAAATTTCTCCTTTATGACAATTGTAATTTATTTCAAATTGTATAAATTAAGCTAACAGTAATAGATTTACAAGTGGGATAGTAAAACGGGCAACCGAAATAACAGAACGCATAAACATAAATCATGATTTTACTGAGATATCGCGAAATGATGTTTTTCTTTTTTGAATTTGGCAACGAAATCATGCCAAATTCAATGTAATGTTTTTATGTAATTATTTACGACGAAAGTAATGCTTTTATTTACGACCAGGGAAAACTAAACGAAGGATTGCATGATAATAAAATAGTTTTTTTTAATAGTTGGAAATTTAGGAAGAAATTAAAATATTTAAAATATAATTAAAATATGGATTATAAATTTTTTTGATTAAATAATGTAATTTTTTAACATGCCAATTCGAAATAATATTTTAGCTAAATTACCTTGAAAAATGTTGATTAGTTTTAAAATTAAACATGCAAGAATTAACGTAGTAAGAAAACTTCTTGACAGTGTTAACTCAATGTTGGAATAAGTTATCACAAGACAGTGGACGGATAGAAACTATACGAAATGAAAACAATTTTGACCATACGAAAAAGAAATTAGGCATAAATACTTAAATGTAAAATGTCAATACAAATTAATTTTCGAGATTGATACAAACATAATAATAAAGTTAAGAAATAATTTGATACAAATAATTTAAATTTTAAAAAATAATTATTTCGGTTTATTTATATTAATTTTATTTCATAATTTGGCGTTTTCAAAAATGCCATAAAATAGCATTCTAGTTCAGAATCTTCTAGCATTATAAAAGTATTTTAAAATAACTTCTTTTTTACAAAAGAAAAGATAGAAGAGGAAGAAATTTCTTCTTCGTTCAATCTTCTTTATTCAACGTATTAATAAAACATATATAGCTTATGAAATGAAACAAAAAATTCGCATAGATTTATAACATTGTTATTTCATACAATTATATGAAAAGTAGAAACTACTTATGTAAACAAAGAAGTTACAGTTCATAGAGAAAAAAATGCAAATGCACATTTTCCAAATAAATATTTCTATTCGATGTATATAGAACATCATTATTTCAAGAAATTCAAATATTCTTCAGAATGTTTAGGCTAAGCAAAATATCTCCCCCCCTGTCAAACACCAGTTAATGTTTTTCGAAAATTCAGACATGATTAAAACTTTTTGTCAAAGCAAAATAAAAATAGATTAAAATAAAAACTTACCGAAAAGCCGCATTTGTAATGCAAACACAAGGGGAGAGATATGGTGTATTATAATATAAATGGGAGGGGGGGGGATAAGAAAAGGATCCTTTATAAATATATACTTTTGCTTTTAAAAAGCAGAAAGAAATGACACCACAAGAACATAATCAAAGCCCATACATGACATTTTAAGACAAAAGAATTTTCGTACGTTGTTCATACATTTCATAGAATGACTGAATTCATATATTGAAGTATTAAGTGAGCATTTTACCGATAACGCATTTCCGATAACGTAGGCACGATTCAGAAAAGGCTCATTTATACTTCATATCGATATTCTACAGAATGAGTGAATTTATCTGTTGAAATGTTACATGTGCATTTTACCAATATTGCATTTCTGGAAATGTGCACCGGATAAAGATTTAATATAAATGATGTGGAGATTAAAAGTATTTCAACTTGTAATTAAACACCACTTAAATAAGTTGATTAATAACAACAAATTAAAATGAAATGTTACTAATTAAAATGGAATTTTTAAGAAAAATTATAATTTGATGGACAAATCCTTGATACTTCTAAAACTTCACCATGTCTATTCAATTTTTGGAGTATTTAATTAAATTGCTAGGCCATAAATTGAAATATTTTACATACTTTTTTCTCAATTTTGAATGACTACAATTTATATTTAAACACAAGATAATTTTCTGGATACTTTAATAATAATTAAAATAAAATTATTCATACTATTTTTACAAATAAACTCACTAAATAATAGGTAATTGCATTTTTAATAATTCCCTAAAAATGTGTTTATCAAATTAACTATCAGTTTAATTTAGTAATTTCAATAATTTAATAGTTTTTATACCAAAAAGTCTGAGGTACTCACTGAATTTTGAAAATAAGTGCAAAAGATATCGAAGGAATAAAGGCTAATAATAATAAAAAATTACAAACAGAGGAGTTATAAATTCATTTACGAAAACAAAAACTTTTCATTTTATTTAGTCTCTGAAATGGTAAAATTCGAAGAACAATGTGAGGAATTCGGAGGTTCGGGGAATTTTAGGATTTTTATACCAAACATAGGGAGAAAAAAAAAAATAATTCCCTTACCATTCGAGCTTTAAAGAATAAAGAAAACATATGGTTAAAAGAAATCGATACTTTTTTTTCTCGAAAATTTTAATAAAATTTATAATTTTAAAGAGAGAGAAAAGATATGCACAAATCCACTTATATCTATCTCTACCAATAATAAAGATAATATATATGTACATAATGCCAATTTACAGGGTAAAGAATATGACCTATAGCTACTAAATTTGAAGCTGGACTGTGGAAATATACGTCTAGGAGAATTTTTTTTATATTACTATTAATTTAAGTCAATAAAATGTTAAGCTGTATTTAGCAGTTTTTAAGCGATAGCTTCCGAAATTACTACTATTATAAAATAAATTTTATGCCACTTCAAATTTTAAAAATTCACGCTTTTCGCAATATTAATTTAATAGTAATGAAAATATTTTCTAAATTTTGACAATTTTTAAAAAATAATTTCTTTTTTTTATTCGCAACAACAGATTATATACTTGCTTCAATTTATTTTAATTCTTAAAAAAATAGAAGAATTGCGCATAAATCTTTATATGAACTTAGTTTCCATTAGAAAACGAAACAAGCATATGCAAGACAATAAATATAGCAAGGCTTTAATGCATAACTATCTGACAGAACCATACATATGTAATTAAGTTTTAAAAACTTAAATATAACTAATAATAGGGTAATAAGCTGGTCGCAAGAATCAACTAGTTAACCAAAGAGATAAAATGTTAAATTTATCAGAAAAATAAATTAACTGTAATTTATTACCTATAATAATCTAGGAAAACCATAAGTTTTTATATTATTATTTCAAATAATGATTTCTTACTCTTGTTATAAAACCATGTGAAGAATAAATTAACTGCTTATCAACTCATATCACTATATAAATTTAAAAAAAAAAACCCGGTGAAATTATGTAATCTCCTCACAAAATCAAACCAAATTTACCTAAAAGCATAAAAATATATCATGTGCATCTGTGATTATTTTATTATCAAGGCCCAATAATAGTTTTACTTTCATTTACTTATATGTAAATCAACGATACATTAATTTGCTATACATTTAACAGAAGAAGAAAAAATCATTTCTTTTATAGATTATTATTGCTTAGAACTATAACTTCAACATAATTGCAAAAAAAAAGAAAAAGTTTTTTATTTTTTTATTTTTTAATAAAACAAATTTTAGCAAAATGCTTTTTTTAAAAATTGCAGGCTATAGAAAACATTATAACTGTAAAGTTTTTTTATTCAAATATCGTTTTTATTCAGCAGTAATAAATGCCAATACATTAAAATCCTCCAATTCAATTATTCAATTTAATTTTCCAAGAATTTCCACTAGATTTTATCATATGGCTCTCAATAATCCACACTTGTTTCGACTAACATGTTGGGGAAAAATATTTAAAATCAATAATACCGAAGTAAGATTTATATAACATGAATATAAAAAAAGGACTAATGGGTAAAGAATAAATGATCAAATATTTGACTAGTAAACTGAGATTTAATGGATAACAAATCGAAATTGTTAGAGAAGAGGCATGACAAGATAAATCCAATAACAATGTTTACTCTATTTAATTACAAGTAATACAAATGTTTCAATTATTTAGCGGCATAAAATAATAGATTTTCAGATATGTTAAATAAATACTTTGAAAATTTAAACATCTACCAGTTAATTCATTAAATAAATGCAAAACAACGTTTCGAATGTTTATTTCATTTGGGTAATAAGATGTATGAATTTCAACAATATAAATTCTTCAATAAGTTATTTAATTAACGACGTGAAAAAAACATTCAGAGGGATTTTTCGCAGACGCGGTTTCTTAAAAGATTTATTTCATGTTTGATTTAAATAATGCAATGACACAAATGGATCGATAATATTTAATCCGAAATAACATTTTATTAATAAAAATGAATGTCATACTGTATATTTGTAAGAATGCTCCTTATATCTCCTAAATAACTAGGCTCATTTCAATCAAATTTTGCGCATTAATTCCAGATGGCAAGAGAAAGAATATTGTCAATTCGTCAAATCACAAAAATTAATTAAATATTTAATTAATCGAAATTTTTTCCTTTGATCTGCAGTAATTTAGGAACCAATAACCTTATAAAAATATTTTTTACATGGAATATTTTTGAATTATAATTCATTCTTTTAAAATTTAACAAGAGACGGTTTTGAAATATCGTAAAAATAAAATTTTTATTAACTTGAGCGCTATTTTTAAAAGATTCTATTTCGTACTTTTAGGAATTTTTTTTATTGGTTTAAAATAGTTGTTTAATGATATAAATATAGTAGAACTTAGAGAAAGGACTTATACCCTTCATCTTCAAGCGATTACAACTGACCAAAATCCAAGAATAGTTCAACAAACGGTGGGTATGATAAAAGGATGGTGTGTATTACAATAATTTATATAAAATAATATTATTTTTGGAAGTATTTTAATTCCGGGCAAAACAGAATATAACCACAGTAATAGCGAAACATGTTTTTTTTTAAAAAAATTTATTCTTAAAATAAAAATAAAGTTAAGTAAAACTGCACAAATGGAAAGTTATTTATATTGATATAAAAGTGAGATTTGTTTGAGATGTTCTTTACAAGATATTATTCTTGTTAAAAATAAAATTAGTTGCAAATACAGTTTCTTCACAAATATAGGTGAAATATTTATCATAGTAATTAAGACATTAGTTATTATTATTATATCAAATTCAATTCATTATTTATAACTAAATAATAAAATTAAACGATGCCTAAAACTTTTTAACACAGATTCTAATGTTTAGTTCTTATCCCCCCCTCTTCCACATCCCCAGAATACAAATAGTAAATAAAAATTCTTCTTTGAGTTTCTTACATTAATTTCAAAACATTTTATGTAAATGCAAACAAAAAATAATAACATTCTAAACCTCTCTGGAAACGTAATCTCAAGTTTCTATAAAAAATATGAATTCTACAGTGAATTATATATATATATTTTAATTTAAATTTATCACAAAAGAATTTGGATTCTCTGTATGATTGTGAATAATTTATTTTGTTTTTTTAAATTCATTAACACAGTATTTTATTCAAAATATAAAATATATTTTATCCAATTTACTCAATATATTCAAATTTGAACATATCTCTTGAATCATTGCAATTTCTGCTTAAAGTTAGAGTACTTTATTTTTCGAATATAAAGATGCAAGAAATTCTAAAAATTACCGAGTGATATTTTTCCCCTAAAAAATATCTATTTATAAATGTGACAAAGAGGACAGAACGGCAAAAAAAAGAAATATTTCTTAATCTAAGCTGTGCTTAGGATCTGGCCACTTTCTGGCTAAAATAATGCAATAAAAAAAAGAGGCAAAAGCAAATGAAGTTTGGTATGGTGTCTTTGCTTTCTAGGGTTTGATGGTTTTTCAAACCTGGTTTTAAAAAACCGGTTTTTAAAAGTAAATTTATCCCATTTTGAAACTGATTTTTAAAGTAAGAAAACCGGCTTAAAGAATTCATATTATAATATAAAAATTTTAAACTTATTTGATATGGAGCACCATTCTTCAAATATGGAAAAAGTAAAATGGAAATAACTATGTGTAATTCTCGATAGCAAAACAAGGTGGAATAGTATGGAGGACATGATTGGAAGGTCTCTGGCAGTAAAAGAATGTGCTGTTTTAGCATTGCATGCTATAGATGTGGAATGAAGCTGAATATCCTAAACTTCTAGAACTTCATAAAATCTTCAAACCGATTCGTAAAGCACCCGAAGGCTTCAGCAACGAGGTACCAGTTTATTAACGAGTGAATGTATATTTTAATTTCTGTTAAATGAACTAAAATAGTTAAACACTGAAATATATTCGAAATTATTATATGCTTTAGAAGAACAAATTCAAGAAAGAATCAAGTAGACTTAGCAAATCTTTTACTTATTTGCAAAATCCACAAAACATCGCTAGTTCTGCGAAAAATCTAGTGTTCATTTAACTTCAAAAAACGAAATTATTAAGTTATATGGAAGAATATTGTTTAGAATATTTTCAAATTCTCATGTGGAAACGGATTCTGGTGAAGAGAAATTTACTAATCCAAAGACACTGAGAGCTGAATTTTCATTATTTGAGCAATGAATAATAGAAGAAGAAAAAAACCCAGTTATATAAGTTATTTGATGCTATGAAAACTATAAAACCAAGCTCAGTAGCTAGCGAACGAGTTTTTACAATTTCAGGCAATATTTGGTCCAAAATAAGAACAAGAATTATCCACCGTTCAGTGGATATTTCATATATTTTTAAAATCCTATTTACTTAGTAGAAATGAAAATTAATGAAAATAATACA
>JAOUZG010044845.1:6020894-6071701 GCA_026289955.1 Argiope argentata
ATATATATATATATATATTGAAATTTTTGTTTGAGTTTTCGTTATTTTGTCCAAGTAATATGTATATGCAATTCTTAATTTTCAAAAATATATTTTTTAGCAGCGATTTTGTTTTATTCATTTTATATAAAATGAATACAATTTCCCGTGTTCTATTTTTTTATTAATAAATTCAAAAACCGGTTTTTAAAAAAGTTGGGTTTTGTATAAACCTTAATGCTTTCCTTTCGAGGAGGACGGGGGAAAAAATCTTAGATTAAGCTTTATTAATTTCTGGAACTCTTAGCAGTTATTTTCGCAACAAAATCATAAATTAATCAGGAATGTGACACAGGGACCATAAATGTATGGCTATTACATTTCTGTTATCTAATCCATCACAGACTTATAATTAAATAGATAATTAATGGTTCCTCGCAATTACTTTCGTTAATTAAAATTGACGTATACCCGAAAAATTATGCGATATAAATGGTGGATACGGAGGAATACATTCTTAATGTCATCAATGATATTCAGTTTTTCTGGTAACAAGATATCTGTTACAAGCATTTAATGTCAGAAAAATTCATGATTTTGCATGATATAATTTCTTTCAATTACAAATACCGCTAATATTTGATAATATCTCTTATCAGATATTACTTTTATTACTGTATTCAGAAAAGAAATCTGCAGTATTCTGAAGTAAATATCTTCAGTATTCTGAAAGATGGAATACATAAACATCAAATTAATCATTAATTATCAATATTTTCCGTCATAAACTGAATAATTTTTCTGTCATTCTGTCGAATTTCGAAAGTAAAATGTTAGCAAAATTTTAGTAAAAAAAAAAAAAAATTTAGATTTTTACCTGGAATACTGAATATGATATATTATAAATTTGTTTTTGTTTAATACGAAAAACAAAAAGGAATGAAAATAAATAAAATTTTGAAGTATTTTGTGAAATTCTCAAAATTATTACAGAAGCTCAATAAATTATATGGTATTTTAATAAATTAAAGAATTATTTTCTAAAATTTTAATGAACTTCCTTACAAACGCATGTGTGTATTTAATAAAATATTTTGTAATTAAAATAGTGTTTTAAAAATAAAAACAACACTTAAGTTAAAAAGATTTTTAAAAAACGAAGAAAGAAATTTCAAGCATTTTGAAATAACAATTTTAGAAAAAAAAATTTTTTTTTTAGGAATCAACTTTTACAAGAACAACCTACAGAACCAAACTTCACTCGACAAATGTTTTTTTTTTTTGTAAAATCTTATTTTTATATGTTTGTAGTTATAAATGAAATCTAACTGAATTGTAAACTGACTGAACATGAAAAAAAGGTGCTTCGGAGTTGAAGCCCTAACCACTATTTTCTCTCTGATGCGCTTATGCAGATCATGTATAGCCACAAATTAATATTTAGTAACAAAAAAAAACACGTTTGTATAAAATAAAGAAAGCAGTAAAAATTTCAAAATTTATGAAGTATAAATTAAACGGTTAACATGAGCACTTTGCAAAATATAACTAATCATATTTCTATCCATTTCATTTTATTCCTTTGGAAGCTTTTAGCGTTTGCTTGAATAATATCGAATATCGCCCAATCAAAAAATAAATAAAAACATTTATTATTATAAAATAATATAAATAAAGAGATTATGAAAATTAATCATTTATATAATAGTAAATTAAAAATTATGAAACTAAATTTACCAATTTTATAAATAAGGGTTTCATATTGTGTACTACTTAAACCACAAAATGTCTATATCCAAATTTGAGATTAAAAATAGAAACTTCTAAAAAATAAACAATCATCACATATAACGAAAAATAAATTGATAAAAGAACTTTCGCAGATAAACATGTACAGTAGCTGGAAATCAAAGTTAAAAAAGGAGCCAATGGCAACATATTTTGGATAGGGGCGAAAGATGGTTCATCGCCAAGTTTCAACTAGTACTCATGTATATTCCAGAATTAATTCATAACATGTGAGAATTATTGATTTTCTTTTGTTTATAATAGTTTTTTTATTGAAAAACTAGTCATATAATGAAAAAAAAAGATTATACAATGATTTTATGGTATTAAATACCATTCATTCCGAATATGGTTATTTGTAATTTTAACATTCCTAAACTTCTTTTTAATGAAATATTGAATACATGAAATTGTTAAAATTGAAATATATGAAAAAGCAGTAAATTATTTTCGGTAAATTAAAAAAAGAGAGAGAGAGAAGTAAAGTAATTGAGAAATAGCTGTTTCATTCAATTGCATTCGATTCCGCAGGGCGGATTCTGTGTCCGGGGCAATGCTAAATTTTCCCAACCATCCTCGCGAGAGGGGAGGAGGGAGGAGACAAGAGAAATAGAAATATTTCGTGGACGCGCGTTCCAACTGTGTTCGTGAAAGACGACGGGAGTAGGGGGTAGGAAAGGGGTAGTACAATAAAGAACGGGAATTGTGAATAAATACCTCTGGAAGAGAAGAGGTAGGGGGAGCAAGAGTTGGGAGGGGGAAGGAACTCAGAAGAAGCGAGTATAGAAAAGGAAGGAACATTCACTCATATGCCCGTGAACTTCTTTGCAGAAGGGGGTCCGGATGGAGAAAGTAACAGAAGAGCGGCGCGCGTTGCAGGGGGGTATGGCTCCGGGGGAGGCACCGCCCACACCTCCGACGCGCATTGGCTGCGGCGTAGGGGGCGGTCACACGCGGGAGGTTCCTTGTCGACATTTTCGCCCTCACATCTGCAGCACGTGCACACTGCAAGATGAGGGAATTTTGTTAGATGGAGAATGGGTGGGTAGGGGGCTTATGGAACTTTTCCATTCTTTCCCACACAACCCTCCCCCTTTTAAACTACAGAAGGGAGGGAGGGCGTGCAGAATGTGCACTGAAGGGAAGGGGGAGGAATGCATCTCTGTGAAAGCGCGTTGGCATAAAAGACGGCATCTTATTCGCTGGAAACTTAATTTCAAAATATTCAAATGAGCAAGACTTCCAGAAAAACACATTTATGCTGACACATGCCATAGATAAGCCTCGCGACAATAGAAGTGTATTGATATTTTCTCATATGTATGATATAGAAAGCCCAAACACCTAGTTTCCTAGAGCATTAAACTATTTGTGATCGATATCTTGCTCCTAGAAAAGAACGGGGGATGGCACTTAATATCGCATTGTACTTTAGAAAGAAAAAAAAAAGCAACAGTGCGAAGTGTAGACATAAGGAAGCAAGCATTACATAATGCAAGTTTCAATTAAATTTCAGGCACACAAAAATTGAAAATAATAATAACAATGCTGTCATCTAATAATACTTTAATAACATGCAGATTCTAGTAATTGCTTTGTCTTAAAATTACGAAACGGCCAAATTGACACAGACAACAAATAGTTGTATTAAAGCTCAGATTTAACAAACGGAATTGGATATTTTTGAAATATTCTCCTTTCTAATTATTAAAAATGAGATAGGGTTTTTTTTACTACACTTTTCGGATATACACCAAGCAAGATTTTTTTCTGTTATCAATATACATATATATTAAAATATTCTATATTTACCGTGCACAGCTTAAAATCAAACGTAAAATCTTGTGTCACAGAATTCATAAGAATTAGTGATTTTATGGACGTGAATTCTTATCCTTATATCCATTTAATTCAATAAAATATTTACTGTTGAAGTTTTACCTATTTTTTTATTAGAAAAGAGCAATACAAATACTAATTGCCAGTATGGATATATTGCCATTAAAAGAAACAAGAATATTAAAACAAGATTATAAATATCGGTTTCCTATTAAAAAAATAATCTAATAATAAGCTAACTAAATAGCTACAGAAAATTTTATCCCTAATAAACTACAAAATAATCATAGCGAATTAAAAGCGATGATATATACACAAGAAAAATTAACTCACCTTGTATAGTTTCATGATGTAGATACTACTAGATTGTAACTTCTGAAAAGCTTTCTATATCCAGCGATATTGCATTGCAGTAGCTTTTCTTCATTTTGACTAAAACTGGCAGAAACAAAGGAAGATTTCCTGTAGATAAAATGAAATTTAGCTATAGAAATGAAAATAGTAATAATATAAATAAATGATTTAACTGAAAATATATTTAACAAAAAGTAGAAGACAATATCACAAAAATTCCGATAAATTATGTTTCCAAGTATTTTACTTTGAAACTAAAGAAGGAAATAAACCATAAAAATATGCGATTCGTTATAGCTTTTCTGTACCTGCTACGATGTTGCCTTACAGCTTCCTCAACGGAAACTGGTTTCTTTAATACACGCAATTTTATTTATAAGATTATTTGTAGAAATAGAGACTTTTATGACTTGCAGTTTTCTCCTCGATAGCTTTATTGTGCAATCAGTACCAATGGACAGTTACTAAGGAAGTTAGTATTGTTCAAAGTCTTTAACATAATAACGTGGCAATATTATTTATACACTATGCTAAGCTTCAAGTTAGGGGAAGAATAATGCCTTGTGTAAATTTTAGAATCAGACATCAGACTTTAGAGTATTAGTAAGAAAAATTTATAATATCTAAATGTTTTTAGATATATTTAACAATTAACACAAGCATTAACCAGTGATTCTCTATCGTTAATCACTGACTAATGCTTGGCACTCTTAAATGGTTTTCTATTTGTAAATACTGTGAGGGTTTAAAAAAAATTTTAACCAATCGAAATTAGAACAACTTTGAAGATGAAATTGGGTTAACTGAAGCCACAATCAAACGAATTAAAATTAAAGAATTCCAGTTTTTTTTAAACCGATTGAGAAATATTTCTTGAATAATCATATTTACTTCATATTATATATATACCAAAATTTATTGAATTACATGTAACACAATATGTAATGTTCGTAATAGTAAGCTTATAGCTTAGATTTGAACGTCATACACCATTATCAATCATAAAAATAGCTATTTTTAATTAGAGCATCTACAATACTCCTCTACACACTAGTGTATAGATCAAAATTTGGAAACAATATTGACAGAATCAAAAGATCTTACTCTTGAAACAACAAGTATAAATAAACTGCAAGTAAAAACTCTTTTTTGCCGTACGTATATTATTAATTCACGTCGGTATCTGTCATATTTTACGTCGGTGTATGGTTTTCTGATTTATTCGTAATCAGCAGTCTTTAGCAACTAATTGATTTGCCAAGACTAATGGTCCCCAAATTTTCTATTAAATATTTTATGTAACTTGGTTTTAGTGGCTTCGTCAGTAAAATATTTTTAAGCTATAAAATCTGATAAATATATAAATCCATACTATTTTAGAAGCCTTGAGCCGTTTTGTTCATTTTACTATACATTACTCTTATTTTCTATTAGCTCCCTCATAATTCGTAAAATATGGATGCATTCTCTTATATTTTTAGTTTTTATAGCAATTTAATTTAAATTCTAACCTAAAACAATGCAAAATTTTGGCATTTCTCTACATGCTAATAATATTTTACATTTAAATTTAAATCATTTACAGATTTTTCTCAGAATTATGTAAATATATCAGGCTTTCCGGAAATCAGCTTTGTGATGGGAACAAAATTTTAATTTCATTATTTTGTACATTTCATCATTATTGTTATTTTGCATTAATATTCTTGGTAATTCGGATAGCTAAACAAAACCGAAAAAAAAAAAAATCTACAACCTTATTGATATCTTTTAGCAATAACTATTTTATACTTCTAGAATTCTTTTTTTATATTATTGTACATGATAAGTTCGACATTCGCTCAGAATTCTAACTATATTTACATTTTTTTTATTGCTTCAGCTATTCTTTTGCAGTGTGGGAAGCGTCAACACATACACAAACATAAATTCATCATAACAATGTTGTTGTTTTTTTACCATTCATTTATTTTATCTTTTACTATTTATTTTTAACTATTTCATGCATAGTTTCTTTCATATACCGTTCACAATCTCTCTCTCTCTCTCGCTTATATTGTAAGAAACAGAATGAAAGATACGTTGCAAACACCCCCCCCCTCCACTTCCTCCTCTCAAAGAAAAAGCAGTCTTCCAAGAGGACGAATATAGAAAATTTTGTTCTCCTCCCCCCGAAAAGATTAGTGATTTTTTTTTCTTTTTTTCCGAAATCAAACCGATTGTTGCCATCGGCGAAAAAGGAATTAGCTTCTTTTTTGCCGTCATGTACCCTAGGGTTTCATACAGATATAAATACAAATGTACAGAAGAGATTTACAATTTTCCGAGCAAAACGGCAATAATAAAGCACAGATCACCTCCACTGATAATAAATATGGATATGCATTGTCCCTCTCTTTAATTTAAACTCTTTACATAAAATTAATATCCAACAAATAGAAGAAAGGGGGTTAGAGGAAGCTCTTCATTTTTTTTTCAAATTTTCTTACATTGAAATGTTACTCTATGAATAAATGTAGATTAAAAGAATATAAATAAAATAATAATGAACTCAAATATAATGATTTTTATATCTATTTCGCCATTGGACACGAAAATGTCATAGAGTGAGGAAAGCTTAAGAATGAAATATGCATCTTCGCATAACAAAACGGAACCATCATCCTTAATTTAAGTCGACTTTTTGGATCTTTTTAAAAATATTAACATTTTTGAATATTTGCAGATGTGAGAAGTTTCGATAAGACATTGAGACTTGTATAAAGAATTTTGTCTTTAAAAATAACATCTTCTTACAGTAAAAGAGAGTCCCATATTAAAAGCCTTTAAATTTTGTGTTACTTTGAAAGATACGTATTTGGCTTTAATTGTTGGAATTAAATAATTGCGATATGATGTACTTTGCAAATGGATAATTTGTCTTAATTGCTATCATCACAATAAATCAAAAAAAGGAATCTTTTCGGAAATGCAAGGGAAATTCCATAAACATTAATTTGGATAGCTCGAAAATGTTCTAAATCTGCTTAGATAGTAAACTGCTAAAACTGCTTGTGATTAAATAACGCAAAAGCTTCTTGTTTTCTAATTTTACAACCGATTTTACTCATGCTGTACTCAATCAGCAGATGAAATTTTCTCTAAAAAGGAAAATAATATAATTTTACATTAATTAAAGATTTCTGCGACACTTACAACCTGCAGAAGAAAAATGAATGCCCTTCTAAAAGTATAAAGAACATATTGCATAATACTTTCATTGTATAGCAACATGAATAAACGCGCAGAATACAGTTAAGGAATAATCGTTGAATCACAAGAGCAAACTGGGAAGTAGAGAAACTATTTCGATCTACTTTGAAATAACAAATATTTTTTGGAAAAAGAAAAAAAGTGAATCGAAAATGTAACCTTTAAGAAATTTAGTACAGTTTCTACTTCTTCAAAACTATTTAGGATTAATTAAAGAAAAAAATAGCAGGCATACACAGAAACAAATCCACTTTCGTCTTCGGATATTTTACTGTATATTATATGCTTATTATTTTTTATGCATATCACTAAGAATGCAAACTGTTTATACTAACGTGGTTAAATATTATCTCGAAAAGAAAGCTTTCATTTTTATTTCACACAATTTTAGCAAAATGAATTATAAATGTAAGAATTCTAATTCAGCAAATGTATAAAACATCAAATTGATTTTTGAAATTCAGATACCTCTTTTTAAATAAAGTTTTCAGAAATATAACAATAAAAATATTAATCTGATAAGAGGTAACTATTTAGTAAGATGATACCAACAAAGAAAATTCTATGCAAATTAGAATTTTAGATAAAATCAAAGTTAAAGCATTACTAAAAGAGAAGAATTGTTTCAATCTGACAGCAAACTACCGATCATGAGAATTTCTTAAGTCCTTTGTTTATTACAGGGATGCACAACCTATGGCCCGCGGGCCAAAATTGGTCCACGTAGCCTTTGAAGTTGGCCCGCGAATGTTGTTAATAAAATATGACTGATTTAAAATGAAATGAGAGTTTTTCAAATAAACAGGGAAAAAATAATGATACGAAAACGATTCTGCGTCAGGATAAATAATTTACAGTTGTTCATTAAGTTTATTTACTTTTTATTACACGGCTTTTCAGTTTGTTCCTTCTATGGCTGCCTGCGAGTAGAGTTTTCGTATAGAAGCTCGTGGACGTGAGAAATTTCCACACATGAAAATGCAGCATGAGGATTAGATTCAAATCTTTCATAAAGCATTTGATGATCAGTTTTCAGATTTGGAAAATTGCCAAACAAAAATTGATGTATTTTTTTCCACTTTCTGTGAATGTAAACCTAGTGGATGAGAGTATGCAATTAGCCTTAACTGATTTACAGAATTCTGATTTTTTTTTTCAAAAATCAGTTCAAAGAAGAACCGATATCAGAATTTTATAGACTTACCCGAGGAATTTCATACTTAAAGCAAAATGCAGCTGCACGTGTGACTTTCTTTGGCAGCACACACATTTGTGAACAAACTTTCTCACTAATGAATTAAAACAAATCAAAAATAAGAAATATAATAGCAGATGATAACTTTTCTTATGTTCTACGTATTGCCACAACCAATATTAAGCCCAACATAAAATAAATAACTTCAAATATTCAGTCCCATTAATTTTTACTAATTTTGATTATTAATTTTTTCACAAAATTTAAATTGTGTTCTCTGCATAATTACCAAAAAATTTTCCTCCGTTATTCTATTTCAAGTTTGCCATCTTTTTAGCAGAAATCTTTTGTTTTGGAGGTAAAATATTTTAATCATGTCTATAATGCTTGTGTTTTATTCATTTTTTATTGCCTAATGTGTGAGTAAAATAAGTTAAGTAATTGTAATTCGTTCGTATTGCCACACAAAAAAAAAGTGTTTTCACGTTTATAGCATATTTTAACATTAATGTGCTGCTTTGGCCCTCAACATGATCCTTTTTCATAATTTTGCCCCTCATCCTGAAAAGGTTGTGCATCCCTGGTTTAATACAAACATAAATGTCTCCTAAATTCAGACAAATTATCCATAACAGGATGTAAAAACCAAATTATAAGGTCCCAAATATGAATTGTTTTTCAGATTAAACGTAGAAGAGTTCAATATATTCATAAAGTTATCAAAAAGAAAATTTTGAAATTGACTGACATGCTTACAATGTTTGACTACAAAATATTGTTTATTATATCCGCAATGCTTCAATTCAATGTTTACAATATTTGATGGGTGGTTAGCTTCAAAAACTTACAAAAGTCATAGTGTAATAAAGTAAAATGAAATACTCTTATTTACATAAAATTATGCAAAATTATATCATTATTCCTCTCAATGTAGATTATGAAAGAATCATAAAGTATGGTATTTTTAAAATTTATCATGCGTAAATCGGAGATCAAAGCAATTCCGGAATCTCGTTCGGCTTTTATTTTCATATTTGCACAGTCAATCAATCCATTTCACTTTGATTCAGTCAACACATAAAGCATAGTCAAAAAGCATGACGCAGACATTCTTGCTGTATGAATCTGCTAAATAAAACGAAAGATAACCAGCTTGAATGGTCTCGTCAAATCTTTCTCGACACTCTCTAATAAAGAGTTCTCCCAGAGAATGCTTTGTATGGCATTGAGGCATAATAATTATGGGATATTTATCTTTGGCATTAATTTAGCATTTTTTACTGAACATTCAAACTACTCTGTTTTAATATTGTAACGTTTTTAATGATTCCTTTTGCTAATTTGATCTCAATTTTCCAGCCGTTAAAAAGCTACAAACTAATTAACTCTGTTACCAATCTGATGTTTTAAATTCTCAAAATTATTTCTGTTTAGGCCTTAGATAGCTAGCTACACGCACGCAAATTTCTGGAATTTACATTTTCATAAATAGATTAAATTCTCAAAATTATTTATGTTTAGGCCTTAGATAGCTACACGCGCGCAAATTTCTGGAATTTATAATTTCATAAATAGATTATTAGTCTCAACACTTTAAAGGTACGTGCAAAGTAATTCTACAAATTATTTTTTAATTATCTCATAAATATAAAAAATATTATTATTATTAATTACATTATTACCCAAAAATCATTAAATACCAAATTTCATGACGTTAGAGCTTTATTGCGCTCGTCCAAACTAGTTCATGTTAATGTCAACTTTCCCTAGACTTACAAATTAAAGTATTATTCCAAATTATGACGTGAAGGTGCTCGTGACCTCTTTGTCACGTCGCGGAACTCCGAAACATCATGGACGTTTTAAATCTGGGCATTCCTTGCCAGTTATTTGGCTATTATTCCCTTGCTTGGAGTTAATAATTGCCAGAAATCGAGTACACGTTTTAGAAGTGTTTTTCTCAACCAATTAAAATAAAAATCTGACAAAACTGCACTTGTAATTACAAAGATTCCATACCAAATTAAATATATCTAAGTCACTGCTTTTTTGAATTATCGTGCATACATATTTTCTCTAGGTGCATACCAACAGATAGTCAAGGCTCAAAATTTGACAGGTGTCTACAGTAAAGATGCTAAATTTGTGTCCCGAATTCTATACATCTAGCTCTCTTCATTTTACAGTTATCATGTTAATTTCTATTCGAACAGTCGGGCAGACGAACTTCCTCAGAACAGATATTACTCAAAATTTGATAGAAATCTACAAATTCGGTGTTAAGACGGTATACCATATTTCAAACTTCTGTTTCAAAGCGTTTTTGAGTATTCTTTGCCACAGACAGACAGATGGACATTTTCTGAAAACATGCTTTTCTAACTCAGGAAGATCTGAAGAGTGGAAATTCGTGAAAATCACGAGTTAGAATTTTTTTGATGATTACTATACTTCTATCATTATTCTATATCTAAGTATAAGATAAAGTAAAAATGTTCGTGTATGTGGCAAAGTGGCCATGATAAAAATAATTAGGATTCATATAAAACGCGAAGAAAATTTATTCGTACTAATGTTGATTACAAGCAGTAATCAAATAAACCTTTAATACAATCAATTGAATATCTGTCGGTGTTCTGACATACGGATAGCGCGTCTTCTCCGTGATCTGGGCGTCCCGGGTCCGAGTCCCGATTTGGGAAGGGTGTTCTTCAGTGTTCTATCTGTAAGGTGTGTGAATGTGCCCCCCCCTGGAAAAAGGGGCTGTACAAGCGAATGTGATGAGTGATTAGCAAAAGACGTTCTTGGTCCTAGTTGATACTACTTTAAAACAAGAGGGGATGATTAGGCTTAAATTGCAGACTACCACAGCCAGCTTGTCCATGGCAAGTGCCATAAGAAACAACAACAACAACAGTTGAATATCTCAACTTCCAAATATTTATACACAATATTATGTTCAGCTCCATAGTACTTCAGGGTAAAAATCGTTTATTTTAAATTCATTTCCCTTAACGTTAAGATGATAAAGTTGATACAGCTTCACAATTTTGATGTCAAGACTATTTCGTTAATCTATCAATTCCCGTCTTATTTATTTGGCGCTCGCATATGCATGAATAGATACACACTCGATATATTGATGGATTTGGTCAACAATTTGATACAGCTAGAATGTTTTGTAAAGCAAGAAGAAAATTTCAGAAAAAGAAACAAATTAAGGGATAATTCTCATCGGATTTGAAATGAGATGAAACATTTCAAAAGAAAAGATCAAGTTCATATTTAGGTATAGCTTAATGCAAAATACAATTAACAACTATACAAAAAGACAATGCTCTTAACCAAAGACAGATCGAAGACAAGAAAAACCATATTTTAAGTGGAGTTCTATAAAAAATATATACGTAGTTCGAAATAAAATAGAGTTAGAATAAAAATTAAAAAGTTCAGAAACAATTATAAAAAAATCCCTAGAAATATCGACCAAAAATAAAAATTGAAAAGAAAAAAAAGTTTGTATAATTTTTCTCTGCTGAGAAAAAACATTCTTTATGTTTATTAAAAGCTAAGATATAAAGAATGATAAAAACAAAATCAAGTTTATTTGGAATTATTCAGCGAAATCAAATAGAATATTCACACTAGATTTATTGTTGATCACATAACTTCTGTTAAGTCTATTCATGATGAAACATTTGATTTAATGAATCTTTTCAGATGATATTTCTAACTTATACACTAATGAGATATTATAAGTTCTTACATAAGAAAGAGATGAGTTTCTTATATAAGAAACACTTTCCTTTAATAATGCTTACGAAACAACATACATAAGTCTTATTTACAAAATATTTTCTTGTAAACCATATTCAATCAATATAATTCAGGTAGGAACTTCATCTTTAAAAGTGATATTTCTTTTAGGCAACAAGAAAATTGAGAAATACAGAATATTTCAAACAAAGAGTAACTTAATTTGAAGAGCAAAACATTATTAACCTGTGACATCTATTACATGGGATCTATCTACATTTTTTTTATATATATCAATAGTCCAAACACATTCAAAAAAGTACAAAGCCACCCATATCTCAAGTATTAATGTTTAGAATATCTTCGATTCTTAGACAATAATCAATGAAATTTTTCTGAAAAGATTTTTGTTCTTAATCACATACTTTTATGGACACCTATAATAATACTATAAAATATTTCCTAAATTCCAACGGGAAAAATGTAAGTAATAAATAGGCTTAACAACTTAATATATTTTCTAAAGGAAATATCAGTCTATTATACGAAAACTAATTGATTTAAATTCCCATGTATGCGCATTTTGTTTGATTTATTAATTTTCAACTTACAAAATAGAATACATGCAATGGAATCTTTTTCCATTTATATTTCATTTTGATACAAATAAAGGGGGGAAATGTAAGTAACATATTTTATATTTTTGTGTGTAAAATATAATATGAACAATTTTTTTTATTTCTTTTAATAATGTAGTAATATCATAATACATAAATTGTTAAAATTACTCATTGATTCTAATAATGCGAATATTTTCAGTGCATTTTGCAATAATTCTAAAGTAAAAGGCCTTACTGAGGAAACATGTTTTACATGATCGTATAAGATTTATTCTTAAAAGTCATCAATATCTTTAATGGAGTCTTTCCTGGTTGAAAAATGTGTTTAAGAAGATTCAAACTAATCTTAACAAACAGCTTTTATTAACTTTTATAAAGAAATAGTGTTACAGAATTTTTCCTCATTAAATGAAGCATCTCTCTCAAATATGTCTTTGGTAAAGTATTTTGATTTTAACGGCGACCAAAAAGCGCCAAGAAAGAATTTCGCCAAATTATAAAAATATACTCAAATGCATTATTATTTATTATGAAAAATTTTGAATGCGTGAATGACATCCTCTATAGTTTGGCAATTAAAATCGCCAAATTGGAGAAATTTTCTCTAGGAGCTTTTTGGTCGTCATTACAACCGACCAGTACCAAACATTTCATATTTCCGAAGGCAAGCATTTTAGGAGAAAAAACACACCTACTTCACAAATTTAATAAAAGAAAATGGACCTATGCTGCCATGGGGCAAGTATTTTAACTTCGAGGGTCAATGACGAATGATTTCGAATTCTAATTTCTTTTTTATGCATGCATACATTCAAAATTGATCAGAATAAAAACAAAATATATAAGATTTCATAAGTCTTATTGCCCGCTACGGAAGTGAACCCAGGGGGTTAAAAAAAGCAATGGGACTGATCTCCCCTAAACTTTCTGAAAACGAAGTCTCTTGGCATAGAAAATGTTTTCGCATATTGACATAGTTACGAAATATTAACTTTTGGCAAGAATTCAGCATTTTCATTGAATCTATCGTATGATTCTTGCCGAGTTATTTGGCGATTAATCCTCAGCATGCCTTTAATAGTAACTAAAATTCGAATTTGTGCTTCAAACACTTTTTTCTCAACCGACTGAAACAAAAAAAAACTGACAACAAACTGCAATTGTACTCAAAAAAATCACATAGCAAATCTCAATATTTGAATAATTGAGTTTTTTTTTTTAATTATTGTGTTTTACATGGTTTCTGAAAATACAAACCAATAGCCAATCAATTCTTTCTTAGACTTGGATCAAAATTCGTAGGGTGTCTAGACCATAGATGTTAAACCTGAGCATCGAATCTTACCTCTCTCCGTTTTGTAGTTGTGCTAAATTGCATTCGAACAGCCAGACAGACGAATTTCCTCTGAACAGATTTTACTCAAAATTTGTTAGAAATCTGCAATTTTGGTGTAAAAACTCTATCCAAATTCCAACTGTCTATTTCAGAGCTTTTTTTACAGTCATCTTTGGCACAGACAGACGAACATTTTTCGAATTCAGAGAGGTCTAAAATCACGTATTCGATTTTTTTGTAGATTACTACAATTTCTCTATACCACGTATCAGTGAAAGTAAATATGCTGTTGATTTTTGGAAAAAAAAAGAGAATAATTTTAAGGAAGATCTTTTGACTAATAAAACAATATAACGAATTGAGAATAGTATATAATCAAGAAATTTTTTGAAGAATATGGCAACAACATAGATGGATAGTGTTAAAAGAATCTGAAGCATGTATACAAACCAGTATCTTCTCATTAAAAAAATTGCAATTAATGCTGTGAATATAAAATGGAGGAATGAAAAGAATCTTTAGTAGGTATGTAAACCATTGTCTAATCATAAAAAATCACAACGAATACTATTAAGATAAAATGAAAGAATGAAAAAAAATCTGAAGCAGGTATGTAAACCAGAATCTACTTATAAAAAAATCACGAACAATATTGTAAAGACCAAATGTCCTATTTCAGTTCTATAGTATATGATTGCTTAATGCAGGAATAGTCTGCAATAAATGCTGGTTGCTTTAACAAGTGTTCCTTCTATTCGTAACATCTTATTTTTACGTCACTAACTTTTTTGTTAACTCAAGTGTGTTTTAAAAACAAGATTAAGCTTGCTAACTTGGCTTATAAAAGAAACTTTTTTCCCCGAAGGCTCATTAAATAGTACATTATTGCTGCCATAAAGAAAGGATAAAAACATTCCTTAGTAACGATGCTGAACTTCAAGAGAACGCAAACAACATTATAAGAGAGATTCAGTAATAAAGCTGTTAATTCAAAGTATGTCATACCTGAGAAGTATCTAGCCATGTTATCTAGCAAAATTCAAGGAGAGGAGAAGAAGGAAGGGTTTTTCCTTTTTATTTATTTAATTTTTTTGATTCTGTCCTTCGCAATTCATTTCGAAAACGCCAATGTAATAAAAATTATTCCTCGTTTGACGAAGAAATTGATACAAACTTTTGCCGAAAATTTACTTCAAGCAAGTTTTTCAACAGCTATTTAACAAACGGCAACAAAATTTCACCCCCCCCCATTAATGTTATAAATAGAAAAAAAAACATTTAAGGGAGAGAAAAAAACAAATTTTTAAATTATAGTTTAGCAAAATAAATGATGAAACAATGATAGCAAGATACATTTGAGACTGCGATTGCATACCTTGTAAAAGATACAAACCTTTAACTTAATACCCTTCTTAGAGGCAGGTTTAATTTAAAGAAAATTATACAAATTAAAGAAATGTCTTCCAATTATTTAAAAATATCTCTTTAAAAATATAGTTATTTTATTCAAAATCAAAGCAAATACTATGAGGGGAAAAAACTTATAATTACTTTTAAGCCTACTTTCCAATTTTCTTGAGGCAAGCGATTGTTCCCATATGATAGGAATCCATGCACTCGAGTAGAATCCAATACGTCGATTAAGTTAGAAGCATTACTATTCTTTCTTGGTCAATAATATTTTTTTTCCAACAAAGAATTTTCCCACTCTAAATTTCTTTTCTATTCATAACTCATCAGAAAAATTGAAGGGAAATCATTAACTAATCGTAAGTTTTTCCAAAAAGTGTGACAACTATTCCACATTTAAATGCATCTTTAACTTACACCTATCTTTACTTCTCTATTGATAAGAAAAAGCAGAAAGTGCATATATGCAAAGTAAAGTTGACAAACTATAGTTATCATCATCATCTTCTACAGCGGGCATAAATCATGATTAAAAATTAGGATAATAAGAATTATTATGAAGATCTTATTGCGATTTTTTGTGATCTGAAAGTAAAATTGTTTTTTAATATAAATATTTTCTAGTTTATTGTTAAAATTCCATTTAACACGACTTTAAACTCAATTATAGACCAATAGTAAGCAGCTTTTTAAACATCCTGTCAATAAAGTATTATTTTTTTCCTTCGTTCAATATCAGAATAATTCAATATCATGATTCAAAGATGGATGTTCTTTTTTCCTTTTTTTTCCCTTGAATTTTCTTCTTACATGAGATTCAACAATATTCAAAAATGAAATGAGGTCTATAGGAAGAATGTGTGTGTTTTTTGTACGGGTATTTGGGTGTATAAATCAGACCGTCTGACCAAGAATAACCACAATTTATACACATAAATTTTGGAGGATAAAAATGTGCATTTTGAGACTTTTAAAAATTTTAATTAGGATTTACTACGCATAATTTTGAACTATAACTGTCAAAAATGGTTTTACATCGCCTTAAAATAAAAATCAAAAAATATTTTCCTTAATACTAGTTTAATTGATGTAAGTTTATTAAATCTAGATTAAAGAATTTAAGATATTTTCAAGTATATTTTATACCAATATTGTTACCCTTGTGAATGGCATCCGTATCGTTTTCATTGCTTCTACTAGTATTTCTCCTAGACGTTTTCTTCTGAAGTTTATGATCGCGCTATGAAGATTTTTCCATATTGAATAGGTTTCTGTTTAGAGTAAGTTTTTAATAAAATATTTGAATATCATAACAATTAAAGTTAATGTTTCACTTCTAAAATAAGCAACGGTGAAAAAAAGAAGTGATTTTTTTTAATTAGTACATTTTTAAGCATTTACATATTATAATTACTGTGGCTTGGCGTTTTGTTTCCTTATTGTTTTTTTTTGTCTTTTTTTATTGAATCAAATAAATTTTTGCTGAATAATTCTCAGATATATTACATATTTCATGACATATATTCTGTAGTACATGCAAAACTTCAATGTTGAATTCCTCTTCTTTCTGTCCTTTTAATAGAAGATTACATTTATGCATGTTTCTTTCTCATGTTACATAAATAAAAATTCCAGAGAAACTGGTCACGAAAGGCAACTATATAAATTAAAGTCAAAGATATATATATATATATACATAGCTTTTAAGAAACTAACATTCACTGTAACCGCAAAAGTTTAGATAATTAATAAATATGCAAATGTTATTAAAAACTATTCATCAGTTTATAATGCGCCAGGAATATAGAATAGTTATAAGAACTTAAGAAAAAAATGTTTATATTACAAGTTATCACTTGATAAAAAAAATTAACACGCCTTGAAAAGTTTAGACAAAAATTTAATTAAACTGAGAGCTGATAGCGCTTTTACTTTAATTAATTAGTTCATAAATAGGAGTTTTCATGGAATAAATTAAATCTTCCACAGTTTGCAACTTGATTTTACAACATAAAATTTTAAAGGACTTCTTAAACTTATTTGCAGAAGAATGATGCTTACTATTATTTGGAACTTCACAACACACGATGTTCCCAAGATTCTCGATTTGAAATCAGGAAGGACTACATGCTAATAACGAGCATTTATATTTTGGAGATTAAACTGCATTTTGGTGTTATTTGCAAAGTGAATAAAAATCTTGTCTCGCGGAAATTCCCGTTAGGAGCCATTTTGAAGTTGGAAATGGTAACAGGCTTTATTATTTTCTTAGGTCTAAAAATAACAATGTGATGTTTGGTGATAGTAAAATTCCGAGATATTCTAAGACAGGGATGGCAAACCTTTATGGACCAACGTGCCACTTTTTCTAAAGAAAGGTTTAAAGAGGTACAGACGTGCCATCAAATAATTTTGACTTGTGATTATTGGAAAAATAATAAAACTAAATACTAACAACTCAAAACTCTTTACTACGGAAAAATACATTTTGCACAGTATAGTAGCAAAGGTTTCAGTTATATGCATCATTCAAATTTAATTATTGTGACGTCTGTTGTTGAAGATTAGCTGAGAAATATGGGGTTATAAGATGTTGCTTTTAGTAAAATACATGCTGAGTTGGAGTCACCTGCCAAACGGTTTCCAAGAGAATCTTGAATGTTATTCATCTGTGAAAACAATGACTCGCAGACATAAGTAAATGAAAATATGATTAATATAACAGGAGCGAGCTTCTTCAAACAATTAAATGTATGTGGATTCGAATTCTATATTTCCAAAATTTCGTTTCTGGTATTTTTACTTAGATGGTTTGTATTTCTGTTTCAATCAATTCCCTTCTTTTTCCTTGTTTCAATAAATTTTTGAATCCATTTTGAACTAGACTGGAAATCAGTCAGCTGCATTTGAAATTTTAAAACATTCAGATTATCAAAGGAATGCAAAAACCGTTTTGATCCTTGGTGAGCCCAAAATATTATGTTCTGTGCCATCAAATGTGCACGTGTCATTGGTTTGCCATCCCTGTTTCAAGAGAATAAGGTTCAAACCTTTATTTAGTATATAATTTTTTTTAAGTAGAGACTTTCGTACATTTGAATGTTGCTTTGCCCCATGTGATATATTATTTAGAATTTATTTGGAATAAAACTATCACAACTTAGATTATAGTTTCAGAACTTATTGTCTTTACAAGTGATATTGGACATATACCAATTTCCAGGCTGCCTCTGTTTATCTTATATATTAACATCAATAGTCTAGATAATTTCTGAATTTCATAGTCAGACAACGATCGGCAGTCTTTGGATTCTTTGTAACACGTCATTGCACAGGTCTTCAGTTCGCTTCGTATTTGTTTCCGCTAGACAAAACTCAATAAATAGCTCTCTTAGAGAACGATTCATAGCAGGTAAAATTTCTAAGACGAGTTTACGTTTAATTTCGAATTCAGTCTTCGAATTAATTCCATCGTCTGACTTCCTTTAGCTCCAAGCATTTTGACTATGAAGTATTATTGCACAGACAATTTAACGGCAAGTACGCTATTATGTTTCAAATTTACATATACACATGAAAATTCTCAGAAACACTTGATATGTATAAAATTTTGAAACATGATAATTTCTGTTTCCCTTCAAAAATTTAACATTTAATCATATAAAAATACATCAGATAAAATATGTCTGAGCTATGTAATAGTATGTCTGTTTACCGATTATATAATTTTCCAACTGCTTCATAACCTACAAAAAAGTGTTTTTTATCTAAAGACAAGAAATTTTTAATAGTATTGCTGAATGATATTACTATTTAAATTTTTGCATCGCTTTGTGATAAACCAAGAAGCATAAATAAAAATATGCACATATATTACTAGTTATTTTCTTATATTCCGTACTGTACATTTATATTAGCTTTTTTCAATGTAAACAATAATTATACAACAACTATAAACAAAAGAAAATAAAAAAACATTTCGCAATTAATTAAAAAAATAAAAGCTATAGCGCTTATTTCATTTCGCAATCAACAATAATGAGAAATAAAATTCAGCTGAAACAAACCATAAAGTTTTTATTTAAAGCTCTAATTACATACCAAGTAAAAAATGTTAGAAACTGAAACTTCCTTTTTTCTTATTGGAATCATTGTATCTCAATTATCGTACCACGCAAAATATTTTAACAAGTTGTATTAGACGATGATATATCCCGTTTGACTTATAATAATATCAAGTAGCGTAAAATGACAAATTTGACATTATTCAGATTACTAATATTAAAGTTGGTACATCAAAAACATTACTAGGAAACCATTTAAATAAATGTATTATAAAAAAAAAAAACTCTTGGCAAATCATGCTGTCCCCCCCCAAAAAAATCACTTTCCAATTGTTACAGTGAAATTTCCCTTAAAATTTAAAACATAAACACTACCCATCAATAAGCCGAAATTTACGAAAGAATAAAATAAAGAGTTTCATTAAATAGTTTTTTAGATATCTAATAATAATTTACCATAGTGTATTGAGTAGATTAAGTAGGACCTTATTTAAAACGACCTTTTATAGATTGTAAAATTACCAAATTACAATGGCAGTTATAAAATTACAGATTGAAATGGTTATGACTATATGGTTAAAATTATAATAAGTAAAATAATATTAAATGTAGCCTTAATTATTTCGATGTGACTTATACATTTATAAGAAAAAATCAGAATTAATTCCCGTTGATATTCTGAGAATTAAAACACTGTATTTAAAACGAAAGTTGGTTAAATTAATGGTGCACTTTCTATAAGTGTAACACATATAATCGCATTTGAAGCTGATGCAGCCGGACATAGCTTTCTATGTACAGTAAACATTCTATGTACAGTACACATTATAGCTTCAAAAGAATCCCTTGATAACGATAATTTAGGCAACATAGTTCTAAAATATTCCTCAACTTTTACTGATAAACACAGCTCTAAAGAAGCAATTCCACTTAAAATATTGAAACAATTTGAAATCTCGCAGTGAAGGGGTTAGTGATACTGAAATTTGTTGTTATTAGTGGCTCTTATCATGGACAAGCTTCGCCGAAGCATCAGCGAATTTTTAGCCGAAAGGAGCGTCTCTTGTTTTGAAGTAGCGCTAAGGCCAAGAGTACGACTTAGCTACTCACTCATCACAGTCGTTTGCATAGCTCTTTTTTAAAGGGAGGAACATTCAAACACCTTACAGATAGAACACAAAAGAACAACCTTATTCGAACCGGGAAGCCCAGCTCTAGGGAAACACGCGCTACCTCTATGCCAGGACGGCGGCATATTAAAAGTAATTTTGATAAACGAACAAGAACTTTAGTCGATGCGTGTTTCGATTATAAACTTGATTACTTTAAATTTTAGTTTAATGTGAGAAGTATCAATTGCTATTATCTAAGTATTTAATTTAAATATGCTATTCGAATTTAATTATGAAATCCACTTCGATAAACCTACATCTTTCAAATACTCTGGCGGGAATGATTATTGCTGGAATACAGTAAAAAAAAATTACCACTTAACTCCATTGTGAGTTATTAGATTGTGTTTAGAAGGAGGAAAGTATAGTTCAACACATCTGGTCAAGGTAGGTATCCCAACGCAAGATCTTCCAGATTTAATTTCAATTATAAATTATTACTGCATTGATTAAATTTAGTTAGAAACTTAACTTATGGAAACAGTGAAAAGAATCTGCAAAAGGTTTCATCTAATTGTTTTGATTATTAATACATATATAATAAAACCGAATTAAATTCAAATAGACCTAAGATCAATAAATGTAAACAATTCAAACTTTTATCTAATATTAAATATAACAATAAATATATTTTGCATAGAATGATAGAATCCTGATTCCAAAAAATATGCCATATAAGTAATGTTTTTTTATAATATCGATTTTCTGTATTATATTGTGACTTAAGACTCCCTCAGATAAAAACTTTCTGCACTTTATTCATAATTAAGAAGAAAAAAAATTGCCATGATTCCAAAATTACGACAAATTTATGACAGTGTTCTCGTTCGTACATAATATGGTATGTTTTACGTTCACCTTTAGCATAAAGCTCAGAGAATGCAATAATTATTTCGAATCTCTTCTCTTCGAAAAACTTGCCCCAAAATTGGACAAGCATCTTTTTATGAAAAAATAAATAAAGTAACAAAAAATTTAAAGTAAGTAAAAGTAAAAAGGTACTAAATCATAAAATAAGCTTATAAACTCAACTTTCCAAACTGTTGAACTTCACATACACATTTCATAAACCATCAAACTACCCAACTAAATGTTTTCATTCAAAATGTAACACTTTCCATTCTTATGCTGGTAAAACCATAAACCAAATTTAATCTATTAAGATTGTAGTGTTTCACAGCAAATTTATTGAATTTAAATTGCACAAAGATCAAACTGAGTTCCTGCACATTGATTTCAACCAAAATATTTGACAGAAATGTACTATTTTAGGGAAAATACACATATAATTCCTTTGTTTTAGCTTGCTTTGTTTCAGAATAATTCAATCAAGTAAACAAATTAAGCATCTACAAAATAAAGCGCAATGGAAAATTTTGGGGAATTAGATATTTTTCCGTGCCTTTCCAATACAAATCTCGATCCACAATAAAAAAAAAAATTTTTTTTGTCTTAGATAAATCTGAAACCTATTGAAATATAAAAGCTATTTTACCGGAAGGGTATTTCAGAATAAAAATAATTTCTGTTTTACTAATATACATTTATCTATTTTCTCATAATCTCTGTTATGATTAGGAAGAATGTGTCTGTATATGTTGACTGTTGACAATCCAGATCTCTTGACTAGAATAACCAATTTAGCATATATGCAAGAACATTTAAAGGATAGAAATGCCCCCCCCCCATTTTTTTATTTGAATTCTAATTAAGTAAAATTAAACTACATTCCGATATTTTTCCAGAAAATATTATTGCATGAAAATGATTTTTGTTTTTTTTTATTCAAAAATTAATCATATAATTTTAATTGTCAATCAAACAATTTTTCTCTGAAAATTTGATAATTTTTAACAAATTTTTTGGTGGCCTTTTCTTTTATTGTTGGAAACAAAGTCAGAAAGAATATGTTTATTATCCGCACAATTTGCATAAGGAAATGAAGATAGAGTATGGCGGAAATCAACGTGCCATTAGAAAATACACTGTCCGCATAGTAATGCTTTTATCGGCTTTATAATCTAGCGACACCGATTTCCATTAGGAAAGTTCATGCGCACAATGCACAGAACAGATTCATACCTGTTAAATAAGTGGTTATTAACACGGAATTAATGATTATCGCAACCTAAAGCTTAAAAATACTTTGTTGAGATAATCATGAACAAATTATACATAAAAGATTACATTGCAGTTAAGCATGACCAATATTCCCAGGAAGTAATTATTAATAATCATAGTCACATAAAATAAAAATATTTATTCGCCTATATCATTAATTACTGCTCTTAAATTGAGTTGATATATAATTAAGATTCAAAAAAAATAATTCGCTTGAAATGTAGCAGCAATTGGAAGGGATTTTAAATTGCAGTTTTGAAATTGATTAAGTCAAATAAACGGACTAAAGCATCAAAAAATAATTTCGGAACCTTACACAACATATTTTGATACTAAGATATTCTTTTCATGCTGAAAGTAATATTTGCATGGATGTAATCCCTTCTTAACCATTGACACAAATAAACACTAAATTCTTCAATGTATTGTTATAAAATATATTTATTTCGCAATGCATTCACTCCAATTAAACTCTAAAATTTTTGGTTATAATTGTCAATTCAAAAGTAGTATAAATGTTTTAAAAATTAGAAAATATTTAGAATTTTCAACATATGAATTATGTTTAACCGATAGAAATCCAAAAAACAGACATATACTTCCTTTTAAAATTATTATATATTAGTCGTCTTTGATAACCATTGATACACCTGGAATATTGATTATATTCCAATTAAATCTTGATTTCAATTACATCTCATATACATATTTTGATGTTCCAGAATCCTTCAATAACGTATATTTAAACATTAAATTGTGAACGATAATAAAGCCGTGACATTTGAATAGATTTACGCTCTTCTATTTATCGAGTGCATGAACTTCAACAATAGAATCGAGTCCTGTAGTGTTCTAATACCATTCAAAACTTAAATGTCTAAGAAAGTTATTTCAAACAGCAGGTTGTCTTTTGCGATAATGTAATTTCACTTTCTGATTCTTCATGTAAACTATACTACTATAAATAGCAGATTCTTTCATCTTCAGTTTTCAACAGTGGAAGAAAATAAAGTGATTAAATATTTGATGAAACAATGAAAAGGAATGGAATTTTATTCCAACAATAAAATCTATTAAATAGGAAATGAAGCAAAATTGAAGGAAATCCAGCAAAATAATAAATATATTTCATATAGCAGTTAAAACTCAATAAGAAATTAACTAGCAATTAAGTTAGTATAATCTTAAAAACAATTAAAACGATGCAAAAGTCAATTTTGTGCAATAATATTTATGGGAATTATCAAATTAAAAAACAAAAACTCCTCTGATTTTCATTTTGATTCCAAAAAATAGACCTAAGGTTGAGATTCACATCCTTCAAAATATACTACTGCCGAATAAGGTGCCTTTACGTCAAAAGATCTTTCCTGTAGTGTACCAACACATATACTGCTTTCTTAACGGAAGAGATGATAAAAAATTCCATTTTGAATTTCATTCAAGATTCAATTTCCATTCAAAAACAATTTTATGAAAATTCACACAAGTTACACTTTTCCATCAAGTAAATATATTAATGATTGTTGTAACTTTTTACATATATTATCCATTGCTCCTAATTCCTAGAATAGACTACATGAAAAACCTTACAGAAAAAATCGATATAACCGATTAACGATATATACATTACAAACTAACCAAATATAGAAATATATATAATACAAAATGTAGTCTGAGTCTATAACTACATGGATTTAGGTTCAAATGAATTATTTAAATAGATTAATCAGATTACTTTATTATCACCATTATTTTAAAACTCAGAAAATTAAATAAACAAAGATAATAGCACTATTAAAAAACAGTTAGCGGTGGTTAAGCTAGGGCTCTACGAAAAATAATAATGCCTTAATCCAATTTTTTAAAGTTGGCTGCTAAGTGTTTTCAATAACCGTTATGTTAAACCATTTTTTTTTATCTTTTAGAAACAAAAACAAAACAAACAAAAAAGTAGAGATTTATACTCATACGCGTACATTGGGTAAATATGGCTATTTTGACAATGATACATCTAAAATTCTATATTTTTCAACGACAAAAATTTGGAATTTTTAGATTTAAGAAATGCAGAGTCATTATCTTCCTCATATTTCCTTCCTGAAAAAAATATATCTTAAACTTTTAGACATTACGAAATTGAAATTCTTTCTGATAAGCCGTATTTAGATTTTCAATTGAAATGAAGATGACTAAAGCTAAGTACGTTCCATTTAAGCAATAAGCTTGAATTTTACTAACCTTTTCACATTTATTATTTAAGACAAATAAAAGAATACTGCCAACATTTAAAAGTGAAAAAATTATTAAATATCCATTTCAATAAAAATTAATCGAAATTTTTCTGCTTTGTTGCAGTAATTTGATGCAAAAATCTCAAAAGTAATATTTTCATACATCATAAAATTCAAAACTTATTTTATCATTACAAATTTCATTATCCAAGAACTTTTAATTTCATTTTTTAAAACGTCATAAAAATTGAATAGATGCAGACGATTTTGAAATAAGGAAATTTATGGATACTTTGTTGCTACGAAATGGCGACAGTTCGAATTTTTTGATATTAAAAGAAAAATTCTAAAGTATACTTAATGAATCAAAAAATTACTACCGCTAAATATTTCCAGCCATTTAAAATTGCATTTAATTAGGATTAAATCAATATTCTGGCTCTTTTATATCATATCTTAGGAAACTATCGCACAATTTTTAGACATCTTATCAAAGGCTTTTCAATGACATAAATTTCATATCCGGACAATCTGATAACTTTTTCAGTTTAATAAACTTTTCAAAATTAATTTATTTACAAATTGTAACAATATTTTTTTTATTGTTGAAGAAAAAGAATATATACAAAGAACTGTTGCCGGAACATATAAGATAAATTCTAAAAACAACATAAAAAAAGGAAAAGTTTAAAAGCAGACGATTAATAAATTAAATCAGAGACAATTATTGATCTGACTTATTATCTGCGTGCTTTTAGTAAATAAAAACTTTATTGTATGCTTAATTGTATCAAAATGTTCATTAAAGCATTCCTTATACTTAATATCTGTGAGCAAAATTTGAAGTAATGTTTAAAAAAATAATTAATCACGATTAAAAAAACATTTATTTTAATTGATATTCTTTTAATCAATAAACATTTCAGATAATAAAAGAATTTTGTGTTTTATACAAAACTATTTTTTTTAGATAGAAAATAATAAACACGTAAATAGTTCATTCCTTAGCAACACCGGGTATATTAGATAGTACACGATAGGTTTTTTAAAAAGAAATTATTTTAAAGTATGAATTTTGTAATGAAACAGCTACTTTTACTGATTTGGTGAAATTGTCGCAGACGTTGCTAAGTATGCTCCCAGATAGATTAATAATTTTGAAAGGACGAAGCAGACACTTTATATAAACAGATACTCACTTGTCTTGTACAGAGACAGAAAAAGATGATAGTTAACTTTTGGTCTGAATCCTCAACTTTAAAAAAATGGAAAACAAACATACTCATATTGACAAAACTGACTAAATTTATTTTAATCTGTTGCCAAGAGACGGATTGTAGAAATTAGTTTATATGGGTGATATTATGACAGAAAGTGCAATAACCTTAAATTGACATGGCAGTTTGCATGTTATAGAGAGCGAAATATTTATTCCTACCAAAAAATGTATAGATAAAATTTTATGGGCCAGTAAATCTATTCAGAGCTTAAAATAATTTAATGACTTACCAGACAGCTTATAAAATTCTTTACATTCGGCGAACTATCTTCTTCCTAGTAACAGTTACTAATCTTCAATATCTGTTCAAGTAGACACATCAAGTTCTATTCTGATATTTAAATGGTATCGAGAAAAAATCATCGTCTACAAACCGTTTTGGATTGTGCTGAGCTTTATATGCTTGAAAAAAAAATGCAGACAAAAAAAACCATACTTTTTCTAAACAAAAAAAAAGCAAATTAAACGGAAGAACTCTTTTTAAAATACCGAGAAATCAACAAGGCCAGTAATTTTGTGGAACGGCATAGTGAAATGTGAAGCTTAATAAACTGTCAACAATTATATATATGACTAATTTCGAGAATGAAATAGCTTGAATATATTTATAAATGTAAGGCAAATTCTCACTATACATTAAGTATGTTGAATTTTTACAGTATAGCAACTTTAAAAGACAATAATCCTTGAATGATATAGTAAATCATACAACTAACCATTTCCCTTTCTCTTCTGATTTTCTTTCGTCTATATCATGCAAAGTTTGAAAATCAAACTAAAACAATTTTTCAACTATTTTCGGAGGCAAGTTCAAAAGTAATAATCAAATGGAGTGGATTTGATAGTTGTTAGGAAGCTTTTGCTTGCCGGCGTCCTGTCACATCTTCCCCGTGATCTGGGAGTCTAGAGTTCGAACCCCAGTTCGAACATTGCTCTGTGTTCTATCTGTAAGGAGCGTCAATGCGCCTCCTTATAAAAATTGGCTGTGCAAGCGAATGTGATGAGTGAGTAGCAAAATTCGTACTCTTGGCCCTCGTTGGCGCTATTACAAACAAGAGATGCTGATTTGGTTTAAATCGATGACTAACTCAGCGAGCTTGTCCATGGCAAGTGCCATAAGAACCAACAACAGCTTTTGTTATTCACATTGACAAATTAAAAACAGTCCTTCATAATCCCAGAATGTAGACGATATAACATGTAAGAAATTCTCAACAATTGCATAAAAATCAAACATGTTTTCCCACGAATGAAAGAATATTCTTGATTATTTCAGCACCTATCGTTATTAATTATCTTATTAGTTATTTTGAAGCATTTTAGCACAAGAAGGATATCTTTAATTTTCCGAAACTTTATAATATTCGTGGTGTTTCGGAATTTGATGTATTTGATTAAATTAAAGTCCTATTCAATCTTTGCGTGAGCTTTTTGGAAAGGATATCATACTTCTAAACATACCAAATCAGCATCATATATATTTCAATAGACATAACACTTTTTATGTACTAAGGATGTATACGGAATTTTTGAAGAATCAGGCCACAGAATGCTCATATTCTGACTCCCAAAACCTTGAAGCGAATGAGATTTTGAAAATGGAAAAAGTCCGAAGGAAAGAAGAATTTGAAGGGGGAGGGAAGGGGATCACTCTTACACGAACTTATAAAGAAAAAGTAGAGGCTGATGTCGCATAGTGCTTTCTCACTTATTTTTTCAAAAGTTGAATATGTTAGTAAAATTTTATTCTATAGCAACAACTTTAAAAATAAGAAAGGGGGTGCTTAATTATATCCTATCTTACAGATAACAATAATCCTTTACATTTATTTAGTAATGAGAATTAAAAGCATCCCAGCTTTACAGGCTTTCAAAAGTCAAATTCTGTAATTATTAAATCAAATTAACTGAGAGAAAACCAATGGTGTAAAATTATTTGGCGTCTAATCATTGTTATTATAAATCCAGATTGTTGTCCGACAAAGGACATATATTTTAAAAATTATTTCGATCTACAATCAAAAGAAAGCAAATGTTCTAGAATAAAAAAATGGCAACAGCTTATTATTTGAAATGAGAAATACTCACCTACAACGAATGCATTTATTCTTCTTTCAAAAAGTCGTACATAAACAAGCTATGGATTAAAGAATATAATTTTGTATTTTCCGAAAAAAAAATTTATTCCAAAGTTTAAAAATGAACTGCATAGTATTAAAATTTTTAAGTACAAAATACGAAATATTATTAATCGGGAAAAAAAGTCAATTACTACCTTTATATGAAAAGAAGACCCCAAACCAATACCTAAAAAAGACAAGCATTGTGTCAATTATTTCCAAATTGCAATCGCTCCGTAAAATCCACTGACGTAGAAATCAATTGCAAACTGTTTAATTACATCTATTGCATTAATAAATCAAATAATAAACCAAGACTTGCAATTTTAAAACGATAAAAAATATAATCAAAAGTTTTTAATAAGGCTTTGAATGAACTCATAACATTTTGTAGAAACCGATATGAACATTATTTAACAAGACAAAAATAGAAATTGTGACCCTTGATCAAGGATGGTTTCACCAAACTGAATGCAATAAAAAATGGATTTATTTAAGAAAAAAATGTATAAATTTAGTTTTCTCAATGTAAAGATAGTAACGGGGTAGATGGGAGTGATTGCCTTGGCATTTCCCTACAATTTGAAATAAAAATACGAAGAATGGGAGAGATCTTATAATCAACCCTAAGCACTATTAAGAGAAACTTGTAGATTTGTTATTTATAAGAAATTTCAAATCCCAATATCTCTCAAAGAGAAAGATTCAAGATAAAGCTATAAGTCATAGAAAGATTTCACTGCATTCTAAGAAAAAATAAGACTGATATAGACATTGTTTATGTACCTTTTTAACATATTCCTGCACAGACCCTTTTCGTTTCACCTATTATGTGTTTAATATATTGAAAAGACCTCTTTCAAAGCGCAGACCAACCACAAATGATCGATTCTGAAAAATAATGGAAGATATATAGAAATCAAGACCTCTGGAAATTTCTCGACCTCTCTTATATTATTATATTGTATCATGACATATCTTATATTATTATATAGTATTATCGATAAGTCCTTTCAATCGTAGACGTTATATGCAGACTTATAATCCAGAAAAAGGTTATCAGACAAACTAATTGAAAAAAAAA
Organism: Argiope argentata; assembly: GCA_026289955.1. Taxonomy (NCBI): domain Eukaryota; kingdom Metazoa; phylum Arthropoda; class Arachnida; order Araneae; family Araneidae; genus Argiope; species Argiope argentata. Next base: position 6,050,498 of record JAOUZG010044845.1, read on the forward strand.
TGTTACATTTTAAGCATTAACGAAACGGCCCCAAAAACATTCTAAAATATATCTATCCCCTGTAGATGTATAAGAAGTAAAAACTGCGATTAGTTTGCCGGCTCTTACACAAAAGATAAGTATGTAGAATAGAAAAAAACGATATCTAACTCAATGACAACTAGACATGAAAGTTTAAAGCATTAGGATTTTACACGCTTCAAAAGGTAAATTTTGCAAGTATTAAATTAATTAATCCCGAGAAACTTGATGAAGTAAAAATTTATGTTTAGTCATTGCCATTATAAAACCAGAACTTAGTTGGATCAACGAGATAAATAACTTAAACGAAGGTTATTTTGTTTTTAATTGATTTTTCACAAACACTATAACAAGAAATCTAATAAACTTAATAAGCAATAAAAAAAATTAAAACACTTGCTAGTACTTAACCGAAGTAAATAATAAATTATCACTTTCAATGATACTGTCGGCTTTTACTTTTTCGTAAATGGAAAGAAAGGCAAAGAAGGGAAATAGTACTGCAATCGTCAAAAAAATTCATGAAGAGATTTTCAAAGTTCTAGATTTCATTTTTAGAAGGACATTTTTTCCTTTTCTTTCCTTTATTCTCCCCCACCCCTCCTCTTTCTCCTTTCTTTTCTTTTCTTTTTATTTTCTTTCTTCTTGTTTTGAATTATGCGTGTCTGTTTGACCAAAATAATACATCAGTATCAAATTCTGAAATCAATCGACCAACGAAAGGTTCCAAATTCAAATTTGATTCTCTTTACTATACAATTATATTATATTATTATATTGTATTATAAAACTAAACATCCAACAGCCAGACGGATTATGCAAATATACAAGAAAAGGGGGGGGGGCAAATCCTGCCGTCGAATTTTGAGAGACCCTGAAGTTCAACAGCCTTCGTATATTTAAATTGTAACGAAATATTTATAAAATGAGACCCTTTAATCGCCAATATAACCTTGTAATATTAAATGAAGTTTATAAAAGTTAATACATTTTTATTAATGTAATTTATTTCTCATCGTTTCATTTTTTTCTTTCAATTTTTTTTATGATTATGTACGAGTTTTTCCTTTTCTTTTAATAATAAGTCGCATTTGGTGATTAGCTTGCCCTCTCTTAAATATAATTATATTATATTTTGACATACTTGGCCAATTTAATTTTCAAAAATTCATATTTTAACTCGAATATACTGAAATGCTTACTCGTTATGCTTACGAATTTATTTTTTTAATTAAAAAATAGAATTAATTTTACTTTCTCTGGCACATTAACTAAACGTACTGATATTGAAAATAAAAAAATGTGCAGTGATAGTGCTTGAATAACATTTTGGATCGATTAACCGTCAAAACAGATAAATATGGTAACACTAAATGAACCATAAAATAACAGCATTGAAAATTGAGATAAGTTATTCTGCATGCTAGCTATAAGCAAAATTATCTCCATATCTCAAAAATGCACACAATTTGGAAGCCCAGTGAAAGATTAATAATTGATTAGTCTAAGAAATACAAAAGGTAATTTCCCTGAGATGTAAAGATCATTAATTGCTAATAATACACTAAAAACTGAAATATTTTTTAAACGCACAAAATTTTGAAAACTGTATTAAATTTCTAATAAAAGAAGTTTTCGTAAAATAATTTACTATGCATATAATATTAAGATTAATTTCAAATTTATTTTCATTAAGACTGAAAACTTAAATATAAAAGCATGTCAAATATGTATGTTATATAAAATATATGAATATAAAATAACGTTTTACGAATATTTCATTCTTACAAATCAGTAATTTTAAGAGGATTTTTATCTCTTTCGAAGCAAATAAAGACTTCTTAAATATCAAGATTTAGCTCTTTCGAGACTGTTGGACTGAATCGAGTTAAAATTTGCTAAATATCTAGCATTTTTCCACAAAATTTTTTATTAATTTATCTTTATATTCAGTCTAGCTTTAGACAGTTTATGAGGCCTTCAGACGGAAAACTTTTAAGTTTTAAAGGGAGACCCGCTTAAAAAGAGACGAAGAAAACTAGATGAAAAATAAATATGCGAAAAGAAAAGAAAAGAAAGAAATTTCGATAAGTGCGACGTTAAAAATTTTGAAAAAAAAAAATAAATAAATAAATAAATAAATAAAAGAAAAGAAAAAAATCAATATTATTTATAAATTTCCTCTTTTATAGCCTTCTTTAACATTACAAACAGTTAAAAATGTTACATAATTTTAGAAAAAAAAAAAAGACTTAACATTTCCAACATGCATTTATACATACTGAAATTCCTATAAGTCAATTCTTTCATTTTTTGGGGGTGGGGTGGGGAGATCTTCAAATTAGATAAAAAGAAGCCGAACTGATATATATGACGCCGTCTTTGAAACGGGAATAAATATTTGTCCCACTAGCTTTTTAAATTTCTACAGATGTTTTTCATTTTAGGAACACACGAAAAAAATTTAGAAACTTTAATTTATAATAATAAATTAAGTTCAGAAAACAAATTATTTATTGTCAATAGCGGCTAACTATAAATAGTTACTCGAGATATAATGGAAGAAATCCGCAATTTAAACTATACTGCCAGCAATATTCTATGAACGTACAAATCAAATCTGCATACATTTTGTCATTATCCTAACTAATCTTATGACATATTAGTATAGGTGTATAGGGGATATAGATATTCCACCCATAAAACTGCAAAATTAAAGTAAAAGAAAATTTGATATTCTATTGTAATGAGCCGATTTATCAAATGAAGCTTCAGAATACTATATTGTATTTATTTATATAGGAAACTTAAGTTTAGGTTTCCTATATAAATAAAGTTAAAGCAAAATTTCACAAATTAAATTTAAGTAAAATTTCACAAATCATACCTAGGATTACACTTATACTTTGTGCTCAAAATGGAACAAAGATTGATTTTCAATACAGCATTTCTCTAGTTTATGAAATGGGGAGTATTCAAGTCTCTTTCAGACACGAAACAGCGTCGAAACAAGTTTAGTGTGTACATATATTTTTAAATTCCCAAAATAAATATTAGCAAACCTTGCATTTCTTAGTTTGGGATATACAATGGAATTAATTTTAATTTAGTCTGTATCCCTTTTAAACAGCTGTGTAAATATTAGAAGATCAAAAACTAACAGAAAAAAAAATAGAATACTCTCACTAAATACCAACTTAACATGTTAAGGAAAATATTCTCGTGTCTTTGTTTTCCAATTGAAATAACTAGCATCTATTTCCAAATATTTCATTTACTTATACTGTTAAAGTTTTTCAAAGTGAAAGCGTTTTTATACTAGAGTATAATATAATTACGACTATGAGTTACTATAAGCTTATATCTTCCACTTCACACGAACCGCATTTCTCGCAAATGAAAGTAAACAATTCGGAAACGTATAAAATTTAAATTTTTAAACATTGCCAGAGAAATTTAAAAACAAAGCAAAACACCGGTTTTAATTTCATTTTTTAAAGGAAAACAAAATGATATTCTAAAAACTTTACCAAGAATAACAGCAACTGAATATCTGATGAATAAGTGTCATAGAAATCAAGCAAGTCTTCCCATATTACAATACACCTATGCTATGTCACATATTGAAGGTGCCAATGCAAAAATTAGCCATTCTTTTGATGAAAAAGCAATACATTCATCATTGGAATAGAAACAGTGGAAAGACTGGTGGTTGCATTGAAAGTTCGAAGATAAATCCACCACTAATGATAGTATAAAATCAATGTTCCATCGCCAACTATAATTAATGAAATGAAAAATCTGTACGAAAACTTTAAAATCCAGCTCTTAGTGTACAATATTTATATTTAACTTACCGATCATGCTATTCCTATGACCCACAATATCCTGATTATCGCTCGTTGAATTATTCCAACAATCAAAAAGAGGACACTTTTTTGGATATCAGACTCAAAGTAGGCTATATTTTTCCAGATTACAAAACATTATCAAGCACGACGTGCAGAGGAGTGAGGCTCGTCGTCCTCATCGACGGGTGGCAGAAGTGTCAAATGTACCGCAACACCTGATAGTTACTCTTTGGCACTGGAAACCTGTATATAAAAAAAAAAGGATGCGCTTTTTCACGGAAACAACAATAACTTTTTCATGGCCAACGAGAGGCAACGTCGAGGTTTTACTGAAGATTAAACCGGAAGAGAAGAGAAATGGGAACAAAAGCTAGGAAAATCGAGGTAAGAAAACAAGAGAAAAAGGGTCTTTCCCGGATCGGAAGGAAAAGGGTGGACGAACGAAATCCAAGGGCACAGGGTGAAAGTAGTTTTTTTTTTTTTTTTTTTTTTAACTTGGTTCAGCGAAATAGCAGAAAAGGGAAAGTGATGCCCCCTTCTTCCGTTCCAATATAAAAGGATTGAAGTTCGAGGATCGGTCTGAAAAAACAGCTGAGATTTCTGGTTTCCGTCTCGCGGGGTGACATTGGACGATCGCCAAGGTTGAAGCTTTATTTTATTTGCTTAATAATATTATTTCTTTCCCTTCGGCACACAGTATCGTCCACGGATATCCGGTTTAAATTTCAATTTTCGGAATTAATTCATCACAGAAGGATTGAAAGCAATGCAAGATATTCATTACAATTCGAAACAAAATATTCAAAACATTCATTACAATTCAAAACATTCATTCAAGATATTCATTACAATTCAAAATATTCATTCGAGATATTCATTAAAATTCAAAATATTCCTTCAAGATATTCATTACAATTCAAAATATTCATTCAACATATTCATTAAAATTCACAATATTCATTCAAGATATTCATTAAAATTCAAATACAAAATCTAAATTTTTATCGTTAATAGAATATATCAAGTAAATATCCAAAAATCAGAAAATCTTCTTAATAACACAAAAATATGTGCACTTTACAATACAAAATTTAGGATCCCTCTCCCCTTTTATTTTGTATTATAACGATTATGTGAAATTTAGCAGGTTTAATTTATTCACAAAAATAAAAAAAAAACAATGTAAAATAACTGTGTGTGTGTGTTTTCATAAATAATTCTTTACGATAAAAAAAATCGATTCAAAATGAAATTAAGCATAACAGATACAAATAATTGTTAGCCAGCAAGTCTTCTTAACCTACCAAATAACAAGATAGTAAAATATTTGGTTGTAAAATAAATAGAAGCTATTACAAAAAAGATACAATAAAAATAATACTGTTACACACACACAAGAGATTTATAAAAGAATTATTACGAATTAAAGCATTCCGAATAGATTCAATACAATAAAAAATAAATTTCTACAAGTAATCATACACATAAATTTCGCTATCCCATCATGTCATTAGATGTCGACAACAATTAATGAACAATTTTAGTATAATACAGCTAAGAATTTTACGGCAAGAAATTAATAAATTACCGCTTTAAAAAATATTTTATATGGATTTCAAAATGGAAAAGCAAAATGAGTTCAATTTTATATTGATTTTCATATATTTGAAATATTGATCAAAGACGTAATTTAGCATTAATAAATTAATATGGAAGGGATATAATTTTTATTAGTATAATTAGTATTAGTAAAATGCAACAAATTATCAAAAGACATTCATCGAATCACTTTCGGGGATTGTTCAGATGAATGATTCGATTGGTTAATGTTAAAAATTATGGAAAATCAGAACTAAAAATACGAATTCTCAAAAAACGTTATGGGCATTCTATCAATGATTCAGTAGAAAGGATAATCCCAATAATCAAAGGTAAAAAAATAAAAATACAAAGAATGATCACAGAAAAGTTTCAATACTTCAAATATAATTTCAAATCACTAACAATAATCATTAGGCCTAGATATACTTACTTGTCTTTTGTGCTATCATAATTTGATATTTCAATCAAATATAAAGCAATCATTCAATCAAATATAACCCATTCATTAGATAAATCCTTTAATACTTCGTAATTCAAACGTGTGAATTACAGAGATTTCAGATTAACTACAATTCAGCGAAATTTTTTAGTTTAACCGATGATTCATGCCGTAAATTAAAAATATATACATTTACAAGGCGTATGAAAGCAGATGCAGAGTTTGAGAGCAGATTTGAAATTTATTTTGTAGATTTATATTACATTTTTCCAAATGATGATTTAATGAATTTAAAGTAAAGAATGAGAATTTTTTTTGATAAAATTATATTTTACACACATTTTTTTTCTTTAAATATAACAGAATTGATATTTCAAAGAAAAAAAATTCTATAGAAATGAACATTTCCTAAATATGACATCACTAATAGTCAGACTTTTGAAAAATTGCTAAAATTACTTTTATTTAAATAATAAAACACTTAAAGCAAACAATTATTTATTTACATACTTTCAAAATAATCATTAAAAAACATTGTATAAAAATTAAAATAAAACTTACTCAAGAATGATTCAAAAGACTTATTTATTTTGGAATAGATACTTTCGATGTTTTTCAGTGATTAGGGATTTTAATTATCGGTTTAGATATTGTCCATCTTTCAAATTGTATCCTTATGGAAATCATACAACATTTACAAACAAACAACAACAGAATAAGTTCATATCAAAAACAATTTGCTCACATTAAAATGCCACCATGGTTTATTTTCATTGCAGAAAACGAAGGGGGGAAAAAAGAGTAAAGAGATACACTGAACATGTTATATGTGTTTGAAACATTTTCTTACTAAAAAGAAACAGTTCAAAGAATAACCAGAGTCATCTTAACAAATCTGAGCACCGCAGCCAGAAAAAATTTGATATCCTATCAGAAATGTAGCTAAGAATTTTAGCATTTACGATACAACAGAAATATTTAGGAAATAAAATAATTAAGAAACAACAACAACAAAATTTAGTTTTTGTTTAACTCATTATGTTTACCAGATAAGCACTTTCTCAAAAAAGATGTCCTTTTTTTTGTTTAATTTTATATTTTGCCTAAATAATTTAAATCATTATATATTGTTATTGTTTATTACTAATATTGCTTTTGACTTCAACCGCATAAATAAGCTTCAAATAAACGTAATTAATGACAAAATTAATAAAAAAAACTCATAAACAAAATAAATAATTAACAATGTTGGATTTAACATTTAAGGAATTTTATTACATCTTTGTGTAAATGATGATACTCGTGTAAAAATGATTCTGAAAAATATATGTGCTCACAATATTTTGTACCTAAAATAATTGCATTTCATTTTTCAAATTGTAATGCAACACATAAAATTCTTTAAGACAGTGCTTTATAGTAATAATGCATGCTATATTCTTTAGTACAGTGCTTAATATTTATAGACTATCCCTATTATAAATTAGGGACAACTTAATAAGTGACAATGCACGTGATTTCTATCGCACGTGTAGTTAAATATTTCCTCTCTGGTTGTTTTTATCATTAGAGAACATGATGTTGTTTTGGGGATGAAGTTTTTGCTGCAACACAAATCAGTAGGCGAAAAATAAAAATGGTATTATCTGCTGCACGAGCATTTCAAAAAATAAGCTTTTACTAACGCGTTGCCATTGCATTTACAAAAGCTCTGATTAAGAAAAACAAGTTAATGACTACAGCAAATGAAACCTCGAAAAATGTCATTTTGAGCACGTTATTATAGAAAATGTGATATTTTTTAAAAACAATAAACGCGAGACAAAGTTTTTTGGATCGTTTGCAATAATAACGTGACTCATTCAATGAAACGTGTAAAATGAATAAAAATATAATTTAACTTGCATGAGCACGTGGTGCTTGACCGTTCAAGAAATGATGTGCTGACATGATACATTGAAATATGCATAACAGATTTCCTTTTAATCTTTTTGTATTCATATTTTCTGAATTAATAAGCATGCTTATGTCCCAATAGGAAAATAATGCAGATTGAGAATGGAGCATTATTTTAAAAAATATATTAGTACAAGACAAATGTTCATTGTTGAAGTCTAATTCACTATCTTTAATACCTTGTGCGCTTTACATAAATTTGAGCGAAAGCCCATATTATATGGACGTGAACGAAGAATTTTACAAATAATTTTGTTTGAAATCGAAAATTTAATCTTTTTTGTAACATTCAAAAAATAGGCGTAGTCGCATCACTTTTTAAAAATGAATTTCAAATTAGCTTTCGTGTTATAATTCCATAGTTTCTTTCAAGATACAGATAAGTGAAACACTCAATTAACATAGGAACAGTTTCGTCAAACCATGCACTTTCAGACAGTTAGCGTCAAATAAGAAGTGGATGTTGACTTAAGGGGAGAGGACGAATTTATGAACTTCCAGCATGTCAAGATACAGAGTACTGCCAGTATTGACATGAAACCCGAGATAGGGGGAGTCTTGTCTGCACCTATGTAAATACGATAATGGACGGCCATTCTTCAGACAGCAATAGCTGGGAACATAAATATACTTCGAGGTTTATCTTAAGTAAAGCAGGAAATTCCAAATTTTACGACCAATCCCACAAAAGGAAGTTAACAGCATGAGCATTTTATATATCTTGTACATACAAGGCGCAAAAGAAATATAATAACTTGTGCATTATAAAAGCCCCGTAAAAAGGAATGTTCTTTCTTTTTTTTCTTCTTCTATACGTTCAAAAAATGACAATTTTTTTTATTTCATATTAAGTTGACGTCCAAGAATCTTTCAAGATAGATATTGCATAACTCATTCATTGTTTTTTAGATTTACACTATTAAGTCCAACATAATAATCTTCAAACTTGGAAAAAAAATTGAAAATTTACGTTTATAGGTTAGTACTGAATAAAGATAATAAGACAGATAATAAGTCACTGCGAAATATAAATATCTATTTTATTAATACGTCATAAGATATTTTTTTTATTATTTAAAAAGGAGTTAAATTTTATTAGACCAAAAGTGGGTGGGTGTGGGGGTGTTTTACTTGGTAAAATGAGAACAAGTTATTTTCTATTGCATCACGAATTTAAACATGGAACATTTTTAACGTGACTCAACAGAGGGGGGGGGGATCATTACGAGTAACAAATTTTCTAAGTAGATAATTATTAATATTAAAATTTCCTTCGACTTTCATTTATATGTAACTTGGGACTATAAATACTTGCTAATGCTTCATAAATTGAAATGATTTAGGATTGACTAGGTAGATGGAAAAGGAAGAAATGAAACATCACATAATTCAATTACAAGCCAATTTTTATACAAATGTTACACATAAAATATAAAAAAAACATGTTATATAATAATAAAATTTATTTATATCTTTACAGCATAACATCAATTTTAAACATATTTTTTTAGTACTCTAATGATTTAGCTGCGGTTTAAATCTGATTTTTTTCGTTCATTGATATAAAAAAGATATGTTGAAAATTAAGGATTATCCGTATTTATTTATCCTAAAATGCTTTAAAAAATTCAATTAAAAATAAACGAATAACACAAAAAAATGACCGCTTTCCTTTCTTTTTTGCGTAATTTTTTCAAAGCAAAAAAAAAAAAAAAAGCAAATGCAAAAACGTACTGCTCACTAAATCTAAGGTGCATGCGTAGGAAAGTAAAGTCTATATAAAAAATAGATAATTCGAGTTGCTGAAAAATTAATTTTGGCTCTTTTTCAGTATTCTGCAGATTATCGAAGATCTCCACAACACCCAACGCCGTGGATATGCGAATGTTCAGTACACTTTGATAAAGAAAAGGAAACACATTTAAGAAATTTAAAATTTGATTTGATTTGAATAAAAGAATATTAAGTCTCAATGATCATGAGTAACGCAATCATGATAAATGTAGATAGTTTTAGATATATAACTTTACAAAAATTGCAAAGTTTCAGCATAAAAAAATAACCTAGGTAAATAATACTATAGTATACAAAAGGCATATTTATTAATCAATTCTTTATATGCTAAAATATTTTCTGAAGAATATTTTGCAAACAAAAATTTAATTTTTGCGCTCAAAGCTTCTGAAAAAAAAATGCTAATGTTTATGATTTGCATAACCTAAAAAATCTCACATTTCATGATAACAAATAAAACGTTAATTTTTCCATCTATACAGATGATATCTTAAGATTATTTCAAATAAAGTATAAACAATTAAAAATAACAAGCGTGTGAAATAATGCAGCATAGATTCCCATTAAAAAATTATTTAAGTGGCATGCTCGAAACATACTGCAACAGAAATATAATCCTCATAATAGAAAACACAATTTACTAACAGACAATCTGATTCCGCTGCAAATCTAAATTTACAAGCATCTTAAATTTTTGTTTTCCTTACGCCCTCTCTAGAATATTATTTTCGTTAATAAGCAGCAACGACCACAGAAATATTTCCAGATTTAAATATTGTTCTATCCGTTATTATACCCTTTATAATATTGTGGTAGAATATTATAATCTAAGTATTGAAAAGTATGTTTAAAATAATGTGGTACATAAAAACTTATTGAAAAATAATGAATTTTTTCCCCTCTTATGTAGTTTCTGTTTATTATTATCTTTTAAATAAAACTGAACTTTATCCATATAAATAAATTATCCATATAAATAAAACTGAAACAACTTTTTTTCATCCTCTTCCTTGTAGTAATCCGTATAACCGAACAGATTTTCTTTATCTACCCCCCACACACAACCTTCTCTTTTTCAAATACTGTGACGATAAGGCAAGTTTCGGGATAATCAGGTTTAAAAGTCAATGTTTCATTAATTAAAACCCGCGTCCCCTTTGCACATTCGCGTTTTTTTTTCTCCCACGAATAATACAATGGCATCCCAAGATTTGTTCAATGAACATAATATAAAATAGGCAAAACACAAAAAAGAGATATACTCAAGTGAGATTTATATTACCTAATAAATAAAAATGTTTGAAAATATCTTTTTACTTACAGATTAATTCAAAACTTGAATATTTGGTTATAATTGACAGTGAATATTGAATTTTCTCTTGAAACTGGTTGCTTTAACCACTTGACAAACAAATTTATATAACTTTCTAATTAGATAACTCGTCCTATTTTAGTAATTTATTGTTAATTTGATATTTTTTAAACAATATATGGAGCATTTGGGATACCAAATCGTTTCATATTGATTTTTTCGTATTTAAACACTTAATTCTGTGGCTTAATTGAAGACTAGAAAATAAAAATTCAGTAATTCGATGCGCGTGTCAGACACGTCATTGTATGCGAAGTGGTTAATATTTTTGTTATCACTCACAATGTATTAAGTAAATTGCACATCATTCTTTAAAAATTACTAACACATCACACACACACAAATAGCTTTCAGGGTTTGTTTTTTAAAAAAATTGTTTGGGGAAATCGGTAGATTACCAAAAATGTTAGAGATATTTATACTTTCGATTAGCTTCTTATTCTTATTTTAATTAAAAATAAAGTTGAAGACGATAGAATGGCTTTATGAATTTTATTATTTGTATACAAAATAATCTTTTGCATTAGAAATCAATTATATTAAAAGCATTTGTTTACGGAAACATTGAGATTCCATCAACTATTAACATTAATTAGTTTTTGTTTTAATATGACGCATAATTAGTATTTTGCTACAAATACTAAAATGTAAATAATATTTTAGTGATGAAGTATTTGTTACAAATAACTAAACTGATTATTTTTCGTTACTGTAAAATATAAGCATTTCATCTACAGAAACATTGAATATGTCAACTTATACGTATTTATTAATTACTTCCGAGATTTTTGTCCCCCTTATCATCTACGACAAAAATTACATCAGTGAAAATGAGTTAATCAATAACAACAGTTATAACATTATTACAGCAGGAGCAAATAAATATATTAACAGGATAAATTACAATTTTTCAAGCATTAATTAATAAATATCATGGTATTTGTTAAAACCAATAAGTTACTTACATTCTACGTTTTAACTTCGGCTGAGGCTATCTTTTGGAGAGAGTGTAACACAATTTATCTTTATTAAACCATCTATGAAGTAAATAATTGAGAAATAAGAACGTTTTAAAAAAATAGAACTTATTCCATTTTTTTTTTAATTTCTAATATAACATCGCAAATTTTTTCAAAACTGTTTGTGACCTTTCATAGAATTTCAGTCCATTTTTTAAATTTGTCTAATTTTAATTTATCTTAATTCGAATATAATTTTATTCTTTTAACGTGCAATATTTTATTCGCAAAAATTAAATATATATATCCTCGTAACGAAATTGCATCATGTAGCATAGCAATATTTATTATATTATTGTCTAAAAGTGTATTTCTAGAAATTTCTTAGGTAATACAACATCAAAACTAATCCTTTTTTTTAAAAAATAATATGTGAAATTATGAAACAATGTTATAAATAAATTCTTACTATTATAGATATTGAACAGAAATACATGTAAACTCAAAGAGGACCGTGCTGCCATTTTTTTAAAAAAAAGATGGCGGCAAAAAAGAACTAAGTTGTTGTAATTATTAAGAGGAATAACAAAGAATTTTATTTATCTATTTTTTCAAATCGCTTTAAAATATCTAAACCATATTCCAAAGAATTAATACAAGCATTTTAAAATAACTCGCGTACCATAAGTTAATGTTTTCACATTACAATGAAGTAATATTTATACCTCTAATTCTTTTAAATAAAGTATAATACATACATGCAAGATAATACTGTATATATTTTAAAATATAAAAATTGCCTGTTTTTTTTTACAGCAAAATAATGTTCGAAACTATAATTATGAGTATTGTTTTAAATTTTGCTGTCATTAACAGGAAATATTTCTTTGCAGGAGTAAATATTTTTTTTAACTTCTAAAAACGTACTTTTTTTATTTTTCATTACATGGACTACAGTGATGTTTAAAATTTTGGCGATTCCCACGCCAATTTCTTTTTGTTTTAATATGCTAACCAAAAATAATCATAAGATTTTTTTTAAAATCATTTTTTATCAAATACATGTACAAAGTCGTTCGAATCACGGATGCATCTGGCGACCTCCACAATTTCCTTTACCGTAGGGGCCTGGCAATGCGTACGTGATACGCATTCGGCGTTTCAAGCTTGTAAAATTATTACAAGCGCACAAACAATTACAAGCGTTCATTGTTTTGTCTAGTGGAGTGAATTTATAGAGTAGATAAGGTTAGTGCTAGTAATGGGAGAAGATGTATATCTTGCCATAAAAAGTTATCAGAAAAACATAATGGAAAATATTCAACATCTAAGGCCATGCAAAGACAATGGGAATGCATTCAGTGCTTGAAATTTGGTCTTGTTCGTTGCTTCGCATAAATGACTCTACTTTTTTAGTTTACTCAATTATTTCAACCTTTCATTTTTCGATTCATTTTCCATTTTTTATAATAATTTTTCACAAGATAAAATTATAACTGAGCATATATATATAATAACATATATTAAAAATAAAATAAACATTTCGATCCACTGTAGATTCATTTGTCGATATTTGAACCTACCAATTATATAAGTTCATTTATGAGTCCCTCCTTCATCTTCTTTCTCAAACAAAAGAAATACAATTAAGATTAAAATAAAATCTACTATGCTTATTTCAAAATATCATGTCAGAACATCATTTCTTGAACGACTAAGCACCGCGTGCTCGTGCAAGTTAAACTATATTTTTATTCATTTTAATGGTCTCATCGAATGAGTCGCTTTAGTATTGCCAACGATCCAAAGAACTTTGTCTCGCATTGATTGTTTTAAAAAATATCGCATTTCCTACTTATTTCCTTTCGTATAATCGTGTGCTCAAAATGACATTTTTCTAGATTTTATTTGCTGTAGTCATTAACTTATTTTTTTTAATCAGACCTTTTGTAAATGCAACGGCAACGCGTTAGTAAAAGCTAATTTTTTGAGATGCTGGTGCAGATAATAAAATAAACTTTTTATTTTTCGCTTACGGATTTTTTATGACGCCAAAAACCTCATCCCAAAAACAACATCATGCTCTAACATGATAAAATTATGAACGCACATAGACTTAATATGTTATTCGAAGCAATCTATTATATTACGGTATTCATTTTACAGTTTATCTATCATTTCTGATAGCTTTGAGCTTACACTCAGTTTTACCATGGTGAAATCGTGTTCGGGATGGCGCTATATGACATTGTCAGCATGAGAATAGGTAAAAACAGGCTGTTATAGCTAATTATAAAATCACTTATTTTCCCTGGAAAGATATATCTATCGATGAACTTTAAAAGCAAAAATATTATATTAAATATAAATACTAAGTATAAAAACAAAATATAAAGGGCGACTTGAACCGAGGACCCTCAGTACACGCATCATTCGTTTTTGAACACCATGCTGCAGTACTTACGGAAGTTAAATATATTTTTTAATAGTTAATAAAAAATGTGTATGTGTGTGTAAAATAGCATTTTTTTTTTCAGCAAAAAACTTATATAGATAAACTTAAAAGCAAAACCTTATCTAAATACAAACTTTGATTCAAATCGTTTGAGCCGAAAAAAATGAAATAAATTTATATATAAATAAATATTGCAAGTTTAAAATAATTAGATTCGTAGAAGAAAAAACTTGTTAACTTTTCTGACATGTTCTGTTTTAAAAGTATTATTATAGAAGGCATTATTTCTAGTATAAATACTGCAATATCCAAAATAATTATTATTGTCTGGTAAATGATTCAAAAGTTATAGCAAACAGTGTGTGTATACATTTGAGCTGCTAAAATATCAAAACATATGTTATAATAATGATTCAAATTTTAAAAAATTTGAACCATTTTCTTTCTCTAGAATTAAAATATTAATATCTCATGTTAACATAAAGAGAAATTATTTTCATACTATGATTGATTCATAAATATATATTTATTAATGTTTAATTAGCAAATAAATCATACCAATTTATTCGAATCAAACATGAATTTAAAATAAACTAATAAAAATATTTGCAGTAAGGAGAAAAATTGCTAATTCCCGAGTTCATTATACAGAATTTTGGCTATAGTATTAATAATAAAAACTATTTCTCATGAAGTTTTAAAAAAATGTAAATGTAAAATTTTTTACCACACAAAGTAAGAATATAAAGATTAAAATGAAATCTGCTATACATATTTCACTGTATCATGTCAGAACATCATTTCTTGAACGGCCAAGCACCACGTGCTCGTGCAAGTTAAATTATATTTTTATTAATTTAATTGTTTCATCGAATGAGTCACTTTAGCATTGCAAATGATCCAAAAAACTTTGTCTCGCATTTATTGTTTTAAAAAAATATCACATTTCCTATTTATTTCATTTCATGTAATCACATGCTCAAAATGACATTTTTCTAGGTTTTATTTGCTGTAGTCATTAACCTTTTTTTAAATCAGAGCTTTTGTAAATGTGATGGCAACGCGTTATTAAAAGCTGATTTTTTTGAGATGCTCGTGCAGATAATAAAATCTCAATTTTTCGCCTTCGGATTTTTGTTGACCCTTATTTCCAAAATTAAATCATGTTCTGACATGATTAAAAATGGAATGTGAAAATTGGGTGATCTGTATAATTTGTAAGAAAAATGTCAGTGCGAAGAAAATATTATTCGTTAGACGGACACTGTGTTCAATTCTTTTATCTCAATTAGATTTGTCAAAGTATCTTAAAAACAAAACAAAGGCTCACTAACCATTTTAAAATGTGTTTGATCAGAAAATTTTAATTTACTTTTGTGTGCTTTCCATTGAGATACAGTAAATTCTAAAAATTCATTAGAATGCTAAATAAAATCAAACTCAACACATTTCTAAATGATACAAGAGTTTATTGTAAACAGATCTGATGAATGACACCGATGTATAAGCACACAATGGCGGGTTTAAACATTCCGCGGCCCTAGAGAATGTACATTATGAAGATTAGTAAAGGTCATTTTACTGTACATTGTAGCATATTTTTTTACTTAATTCGCATGTTGCTATTATTTTTAATTTAGTCATTTTGTAAGACTGCATTTTTAACTATTCAATTTATTACGATTCTTGAATGCGTAGCGTCTACCTTTGTGCATAATATTATTTGTACAGACACTCCGAGCTTAAAATGAACGTAACACAACATTTAGAATCACATTGAAATGGATTAAGAGTAAACACTGCTCTAATATTTCATAATTCATAGAATTTGAAATTTCAACAAATGTATTCATTTGGTGATTCGGCTTACATTATATAATGAATTCGAATGCTCCCTAGACACTCATAGTTCGAAATCTATCATTTCATGAAATATTTTCAAACACAACACAAAAGGGGAAAAAAGTATTAAATATTAAAAATATTATTCATTTTCATCCGAAATTTGCTCGTTTTTAGCAGACGTACCAGATAAACTCTTTACTATCAAATGTCATAAATTACGTTTCAAAACTAAAAAAGTTAATTAGAGCCATTTTTTTATTATTTATAATTCCAGAAATAAAGTATCTGGAGGTAATTTCAGAAATGATGTCAGATTTTAAAAACGCTATTATAAACCTAATATGGCATTACTTTTCAACAGCATTTATGTAAACGAATTCTGAAATCAACATCTACTCCCTCCTTGCCCAATTCTATTACAAGTATTTACTTTATATTATATTATATATATTATATATATATATATATATATAGCGCTACAAATAGCTATATCTGACTACTAAGTTGAATATTCTTGAAATATTAATAAAGAATAGTTAAATGAATAAATTCAACATAATCTCTTTTTTTAAATTGTTTTTAAAAACAGGCATAATAATAATAAACTTCATAAACACATATTATTCAAAACAATAGGAATGCTCAGATTGAGACTGTTTATTTATTAAGATAATTATATATTTTAAGCTGCATATAAAAACTTTAAATCGTTCTAACCGAATAACATAATTTCCCATTATCTTAAGAATAACAATGAATTGAATTTAACTTAAAAGTAAAATATATTCATAAAAAATTAAAAATTTCAAAAAAAAAGTTATTTTTGCTATGCAGTGATAACCCATTGCAAATAGACGGTCAGGCAGATTTAAAAGGGAAAACTGGGTACTGATTTGGGGCGGCATAAGCACACAACTAATCACATTTCGAAATATATTTTATAATACTCATGATATATAGAATACTTTGTGCAATAAACGTAGGTTTTACTATTAAACTGCATTTTTCTAAAAGGAATTCCATTAATTAAGAGTTTAAATAACCTGGTATCCTTCGGTCTAATTATGCAAATTATTGAGAAATTACCGCATTTTTCAACAACTTCTGTTTAAAGATGTTCAATTAAAAAAACTAAATAAGCAATATAATTTTAATTTATATAATATTTATAAGCAAATAGATATCCATAATATTTTTAAGTGTGATATCTTAGAAATTCAAATTTTATAGCGCAGCAATTTAATTCTTAAAACAATTAGAAAAATAAGCTGACACAAAACTCTTTTTCCTTTCATTACAATTGTTTTATTAGCTATTTCATTTTTCATATTATTATTAAAATCTCGTGAAAACTACATCCTCTTACTTATTGCAGATTAAACATTAATAGTAATGGAACCCTAAAGATAGTTTTCAGAAATATCAGCATAAAATAGTTTTGATGAAACCTCGGCATTTACCTTTTTAGTTAAAAAGCCAAATATGTTAGTTGTCTGTTTTTTAAATGTAGAGTATAGAATAAAATAACTAAATAACGGTTATAAAATACAAAAAAAGCATCAGTTTAAGATAATACATATTTATTTGTAATATAGTAAACGCGAAGGAATGGCTGCTCGCAAAAAAGATTCCTTAAATTAAAGCATTTAAATTTGGCAGAAATATAATTTGGAGGATATGAATGCGTACATTGGAGTATTATAATAAGATAAACTCGGAACGTACAAATGGAAATCTTTATTAATTGAAAATCTGTCATAGTTTTAGTATTACATCACAATGATTTCAAAAATATTAGTAAGCTGGAAATATTTCATACCACATTAAAAGTATATTTCAATGATTCTTATATATATATATATAAGTCAGAAACTGACAATAAATTATTCTTAATATCGAAGAATATCCATAACCATAATTCGAATTAACTTAGCACGATATTTATAATTCTAAATGAGCTTTGAGATTAATTTGCAATTATATATATATATATATGCTAATTGACAAATAAAAAAAACCTTCAGCAAAATTTTTCAAAAGTTTTATTAATTTTGAATCAAAAATGTATTAATTTGTAAATAATTTTTTTTTATTAGGACTTGTAATGATCCAACGATCGACTTCGAATGTTATATAAACATGCATATCAATTTAAAAGCTATTTATGAAAAATATAAATCCTCAATAAATCTTTTAACTATATCTATTATTAAAATCAATTTACGATATCAATGTTTAAGTAGGTGGCTGCTCTGTTATCTAATATCATAGAATCATTATTTTATTTAGACATTTTAGCTGGACTTTACGCACAAAATACTATAGTCTGCAAAGTTTTCAAATGATTGTAAGCCAGATCAATCTTTGTTAATAAAACATGAATGCGTACATATCTCAACGAATTTCATTGTTCTTTCCATTTGACGTTATTTGCAGTTTTGCTGCGTCTGTATGCACAGTTCTAATCTAATTTACAAATTAATTAACCAATCTAAATTAGGAAACTAATGTCCTACAGAAAAGATTTGTTAATGATTAAATTAATTCTTAGCATCAGCCAGTTCTCCAATTCCACTTTTAAATCACAATTCCTATTTTAAAATCCAAAAAAAAAGTGGTGATTAGGCAATTTACAAGAACAATTAACAGTACAGATAAAACAATCCTTAAATGATGCAGTTTAAGTGTGTATCTCAAGTTTTGTATATCTTGCTTAATGAATTTCGAAGAACATGGACTTGAGTACAACTAATATGAAACAAAAATAATATTCCATTCAAGGAAGTTGCTCAACAAGTCGGT
This sequence comes from Argiope argentata, assembly GCA_026289955.1. Classification (NCBI taxonomy): domain Eukaryota; kingdom Metazoa; phylum Arthropoda; class Arachnida; order Araneae; family Araneidae; genus Argiope; species Argiope argentata. Next base: position 6,069,594 of record JAOUZG010044845.1, read on the forward strand.
TAGCTTGTAATAAATAAAATGCATTAACGTTGCATCTCATGCCACTATGTCTAAATTGATAGTAATTCATAAATGCGACTAATTTAGTATGTCTTACATATCTTCAAGATGCGATGCAGCAATTTTTTTTGACAATAAGATTAATTCAAAATATGAAATGTGCACTTTAAGATATATGGGTCTAAATGTCTGAATTTAAGATTGATTTATTTAAAAAAGTAGCAAATTCCTAATTCATACTTAGCTTCATTCAATATCTAAACACCATTAAACTGAAAAATATGATTTTCTTAAAGAATTTTTCATATTATAATCCCACAAATCAAGAATTTTCTATTTAATTTCAAGAATTTAAAAAAAATGCAGAAACAATTTTAAGAAACTATACTAAAATAAACAATGCAAGAAATATGAAGCACTGAAATACTGCATCATTCAAACAGCAAAACTGGAAAATTTGATTATTCTTCACAAACACTCACAAAAATATAACATTGAATCTACAATTATGTTTCCTTGCTACACAACAGGCTATGCGCCCGTCACAACAGAAAGCAAAAATGGGAAACAACCAACTGAGACACATTTTTACAAGAAACAAAGAACACAAAAATAACCCGAACAAAAAAAAGAAGAAAGACTGTCTGAAACGAAAATGGGTAAGATGGAGTAGGGGGTGGGAGCCCAAACACATATGATGACCGAGTGAAAGACGCAAATGGCCGTCGAAAAAAAAAGAAAAAAGAAGAAAAAATTGGGGTTAGGATTTGTAGTGAGAGGAAGAGCAAGTCCAAGGTCATCGGGGGAAGAAAAGGAAAAGGTTGTGGGTAGAGAAACGCGGGAATGAATGATGGGAATAAGAAAAGAGAGAAAAAACCAATGTCACTGAATCGATCGCAAGCAAGCAATGTGTATGTATGATGGACGGCTGCATGCTTTCTATGCATCCATCCATCCGGCTCCTCACGGTGGTGGGCGTGTCTTTTCGGGCAAAACACGACAACTGCGCAAAGGGAAATCTCAAGCACCGGGACCAAGCGATTGGAGGAGCAGTCGAATGTATTCATTCGGAGCCGCGCAAAATGAAAGCTCGCAGCGGTGAAGAATAGTCTCTCCGCGGTGCGTAACTCCCTAGGAAACGGGGAACGAAGGCGACCGATAAGATCGGGACGAAGCCGACGCAGAATGTCGATGCTCATAAATATGGTGCTAACTGAAGCAAATCTACCGCTATACCCTAATTTTTTAAAGAATTTACTAATCGGATAAATCGTTCCAGAGAATTTCTGGGACATTAAGATATACAAATAAAAAATTTTAAAAAAAATCTTTACCTTTTAAAAGTTTTTACTTCAAAGTAGTCAATTCCTTAAAAAAATACAAAAATTATAAATATTAACACTTTTTTTTAATAAATTCTCCAAAAAAAGTTAATTATTGATAAATAAACTTTTATAGAACATTTTTAACTATGTAATTTCACACAACATTGAAATAATATCAAAAATTTATTTGCATGAATAGCATTCAAATTAAGTAAATGAAAAGTATTCTGACTCTTATGGTAAAATATGTCACTTTGAAGAACATCAATATTATTAAGATTATTTTGTTTAAACTTTTGAACAATGAAACCAGACATGTAATGAAAATGCATGTTGATCATAATATTAGCCAATTTCCATAAAAAAATATTTTAAATTGGAAAATTAATTTCAAAACTGATTACTTTACACATCTTTGGCATTAAGTGTATAAATTAAGATACTTTCCTATGCTTTGACATTACATTACTTTATATTTCCCATTTTAATAAAATAACTGCTTCAAAAATAAAGTATCAATAACTTAAGTACATTTCAAAAACAAATTTTCAAATAAGTAGATATGATCAAATATTTAAATTCAAAATATGGAATCTAAGAATAATTTAATCTTATTCATTATACATTTTCAGGCAAGTTCCAATTGAAAGGTTCTAATGACAAGACTTAAGGAAATACTTTCGGTTCTTTATCATTATAGTCCCTAGAACCGCAAACCACCCTCAATTCAAAAGTTTATATATATATATATATATATATATATATATATATATATATATATAT
>JAOUZG010044845.1:6071711-6089006 GCA_026289955.1 Argiope argentata
ATATATATATATATATATATATATATATATATATATATATATATATAGTGTGCGTGTGCGAGTATAATGCTTTGTCCAAGTTATGTTGTGAACAGGATAAGTAGAGTAAATTTCTTTGGATTTTAACTAACTTGGAATATTTTCTCTGAAATGTAAAAATCTCAGACAAGTTCCTAAATAGCCCATCTATTTCAAAGGGAATGGAAATAGTGGGTGGTTGAAATTTTCATTTCACTATAACTTTCTTAATAAAGAAGTAGAAAAATAAAACTAATTAGCCAAATTAACACCTCATTAAGATGAATAACTTTTGTTGTTAAAGCTTTTCAATAAGTGTAATTGAAAGTTAGGGACTAAAAAGCGATTTTCAAGCCCTAATGTAGACTGTTTATGATATCAACAGCTTATGTTACCAGATAGCAACTTAGATATTAAGGAATTTACCTTTGCCTTCTAGTTTGTCAAGAGGGATTATGTTTGTTTCTAATTGAATCATGTCCAAATACATCTTACACTAACAAATCAAGATTTTTCACAATATATAAAATTATATTAGAAGCATTAACAAAAGCATTTGATTTGAACTATATACTTCTCTTCCTAAAATAATTTATACTAGTAGAAAGAAAATAAAATGACAAGAAAATTGCAATTTGAAATAAAACAGAAGCAAAAATTTTTCTAATGTAAGTTAAGAGTTGACATTACAATTTTATAAATTAAAGTTATTAAACCACGATAATAATGATACAAATGAAATTATCTCTTGAAGATTTTTAAAAATATAATTATTAATTAATTACAAAAATAAATTGGTAATCCACAATGTTCAAAGAAAACAATTTGTCACACAATATTAATTCTTAAGTGTAAAATAATTAATAAAATGAAACTAAAATCACTAGCTTAAATTTTATGATTATTTAAACTTGATAACCAAATTTAAAAAAAATTGTATTTTTAAATCTCAAACATATAAAAACTAACTGACCCAATTCTCACACTATAATAAATATTCTGGTTAATAGAATGCATCACTCAACCTAAAAATTCAAATTATTTATATTTAAAAAAAATTCAAATGGAGTTCGAAAAATATTTTAGAATGGACAGAAACTATATTTAGAGTAGAGTATAGAAAATAAAACTTTTCTTTCAATTACAAAAAAAAAAAAAAAAAAAAAAAATCTTAATTTGTTTATATATTTTAAAATAAATTTTACAGAGATACAAAGAAAATCAAATAACATTATTACTATAGTATGAAATGCATCTTCCCTTAAATTTTACTGAAACAGAAATAATTCACTGGTGTGTCCCATTTGAAATTTCTAATAAATATTTATGAAAAATTTAATCTTTTAATAATACCTTTTTCAAAAATTGTGTTAAAGTGAATAAACATTTTGTCAAAAAATTAAAACAAGCAAGAATTTTGAAATGAAAAGAATTCAAGACAACACTGTTAGAAAAGAATAAAATAAAATTTTTATTGAAAGGTAAGTTTATATACATTAGCATGCTTTTTACAAATATATTTCAAAAAGCTTACATGCAATTACATCAATTTTGAAATAGTAAGAAATGTCTATATATACTGCAGTGAAAAAAACTATCATTTAGTAATTTTTATATAAAGATAAAAGAAAAACAGTAGGCATTGTACTTCAATTTCATTAAACAAACTTTTCTCTCCAGATCAGAAAACAGACAAGAAAAAAAAAGAAAGATAAATAAAAGAAACTAAAATAATGTCATGGATTGAATGAAGATATAATTTTAACTCTTGAATATTAAGAATCCACAATCTTCCTGGTATATGATCCAAAGTATTTTGTGTACAGGCCCTGCAATCCCCAATATTTATTTCCAGAACATTAATCAAACCAATAATTTATTTAGTCAGCAAGTAATATTTTATTCATCAACAGTGGAATGCTCTTCAGCAATCTCCAGTGGGAAAACATTTGGAGAACTGATTTGTTTATGAAAAATAATCATCTCTTAATAAACATGGGGGGATCCCCATTATATTTTATTTATATATGCTGTAAAAAAAAAGTTGTTTCTATTACATCTTCTTTTTTAAAAAGAAGTGCAAAAATTGTAGCTTCATAAACATTCAAAATAAAATGTTTTAAAATGTATTGATTTTTCAGATCGGCTTACTAAGTCACATAAGAAAATCTTATTGACCAAACCAACAAGTCAGCATTGACAGGAATTAAAAGTTGAGTTGTATGGGCTATCACCAGTCATGAGGGAGATATATTCCATCATCATAAGGGTTAGATAACCTTATATCATTTCTGTACCCATCTGAGTGGCCAAAACCAATCGCCACCATAACACAAGTTTCCCATCCCCATATCTGACATACCACTCCCCCCCCCTGCACATGGGTGGCGAAAAAAAAATGTGAAAATAAATAAGAAAAAAAAAATAGATCATTCCTGAATTAAAAAAAATCATTATACTTAATTATACAACTCTCTTTTCATCATTCCAAATTATTATATTTTTAAGAAATTATTTTAACTTAAAATGAAGAATCTGACAAATAATATTTTCAAAATTCTCGTGACCTGGCTCTAATTTTATTCTACCTAATTCTTTTTAGGATTATGATTCAGTACAAGCCATGACAGGGAAAATTCCTATTTAAATTATCATAATAGCCTTACATAGAAATAAAACGAAATAATTTGATTGGTGTTTTTTTTTTTTTGCCTATCATATTTATATTCCTATAATTACAACAGTCATAATTCTGCTTTTAAGCATTAGAAGAAATGTAATCTAAGGCAATTATAAATAAGGAAAGGAAGGTACAAATATGTATCATAAGTAAAGATTTCAAAATATTAAATTGCTACAAATATGTATCATTACTTAGTGATAGATTAAATTGTCACTATACCAATGGTGACACTATGTTTGAGCCAAGCGAATTTTAATTTATTGTATACGGATTTTTTTAAATTAATTTATATTGTAAGAATGTTTTTAAAAAAATCATGATATTCCGAAAATTTTAAAAAACTGTGAACGACAGAAGTTTTAATCAGCAACTAAACAATATATATATATGATCAGATGTGTGGAAGGTACAATGTTCACAAATAGCATTGCTTATTTCAATTTTCAAAATTCCTTAAAAGGAACAAACATTAAAATTTTTTAACTAAATATTTTTGTCTAATTTTTTGACATAAAGTACGAGTATGCTTTAAAAAAAATCTGAAATTAATTGTTTATGAAAAATTTATTCTCCCTCCCTTTCTATCACAAAATATTAAAACCATGTTTATGTGCTGTTACTTCTTTAACAACATTCTACACCTCAAAGATTATACTACACAATCCACCATTGAATATGATGATGAAGCCTTAATAACTATACAATTTTACATAATCGAAAGAACTGAATGTTTTGTCAGAGAAATTTCACAACCAAATAATACAGAAAAATCTAACAATTCAAATGCTTTTAATTATAGAAATTAAGTGATAACGCTATTGTTAGCTTCAATCATGTTACATTTTACTCATTTCTAACAGTTGTCATTTATTCATGATAATATTCAAATGCATTTTATGTTGGACATTTCATTTAAGATACAATTAGAATATTTTAACCAGTATCAAAATAATTGAAAACAATATAATACTCCATACACCCAAAAAATTACAAACTAGCTTCAGATGTACAGAACATAGTAACTTTAGCATTTGCTACTACGAAGAATTACCAACTTTTTTTTCACAATAATGAGCACACACAATTTAATATATAATATTTTAAAATGATTACCATAAACACATAATCTACTAAAAAAAAATTTTTAATGTATGTATTCATGCTTGAAAACAAATTATTTATGACATTTTTTACTCTCAATTAAAAACTAAAAGATCTTAAAACTTCTTGAAAGTTAAAAAATAGGTCCTCAAAGATAGAGGGAATAAGATTGCCAAAGTAATACAATACAAAAATGATTTCAGGTAATAACTTGCATTTCAATCTCACTATTCATGGCTTGGGTCAGTTTTTGATGACAGTAGAATAGTTACATAAAAACACAATAGCATTTCACCACATTAATATCATTTTTAATTTAAAAAATAACCTTTGATTAAATATAAAATGGAAAACATTTTTTTTAAAATGACTGTCTTTGACTATGTAATTTTTTACAGTACCTAATTAAATTATCTTTTATTTTAGGAATACTTTGTCAAACAGATTCAATTAAGAATCCATACAACATTCAAGATGTTAACAAACTACTGATCATTTTTGTAATAAATTATAAAATCTATGTATGAAGCAATTTTTTACTTAAAGGCTTTAAAAGTCACAATTTAATACATAAAGATAGCTCAATCATCACAAATAAAGATTAAGCAATTTATCTTTATAGCTTCTCTTAATAAGGATCAGTGGTGGCATCTAGTGAGACTCTGAGTAGTTATCTGAGATCAAAGTTATAGATTAATTAAATATCAGGTGTATACACTTATAATTACTTATTCAAGAAACAGAAAATTTTGTAATCAACTGGAATGATACCATATAATATGAGTTTGAAGAATAGGGAACATTACAAATTTTATCATAAATGTTTCCTTAAATAGCCATAACACTTGGCTTTCAAGAATAGCAATTATTCCTAAAAAAAGCAATTTTTCCTAAAATTCCCTAACAGAATTGGACTGCCTAATGACACTGAAAGTTTCTAAACTCATTATGTCCTATTTTTTGCAGTTTTAATTTGAATGAAATATAATTTTAATAACATATCATTTTAAAAAAGCACTGGAAAAAAATACAGCTATAAAAAAAACCTGCCAATTTTATTAGCAAGTGTGTTTAAATAAACAAATCTTCAACAATTGTTTTGTTTAAATGCAAGAATTAAAAAAAAAAAATTTCAATGGATTTGTTATAAAGTACAACTTGCTATTTTTAATTGTTGAAACAATCTTTTCTAATACATAAATATCTATTTTGATATTCAAGCCTTTGAAAATTGCTATAAATATTTTCTTCAGACCTGAATTATTTTTACATCTTTTAATATAATCCAATTTATTTAAATAATATATTAAAGAAAAACTTTAAAAGAAGCAATATATTTTTGTACTTAAAAAATCTGAAGAGCAAATAAAATTAAACTGATGATATATAATATTTCCCTGCTATTTTAAATATAGCTACAACTAAATAACAGTTCCAAGCTTGTATTTGTGATGAAAACAAAAATTTATAACCTAAATCAAAAAAGTATATTTTGAGAAATGGATAATATAATTTGAAGTTAGTCAATACATATATTTCCAGATAATCTAAAAATTATTTATTTTCATACAAGCATTTGCATGAATTTTTTTCATCAGTTTCATAATTGATTGGTTGCATTCTTATACTTTTTTTTATGCATATATTGTATATACTTTTTTTTCTTTACTGAGAAACTAACCATTCAATGCTTTAATCTCATTGCTTAACTTAAATTTTGTTAATGTTTAACTTCCAATTCCTATTAAACTATATTTGTAAATTTCTATAGTTGATTCAGATCTAATAATCTAAGTTTCGAACCACTCAGAAAGTAAATTGATATAAGATATTGAAAATTATATGTAACTATTTTTATTTTAGAGAGATATAACATCATACAAAACATTACGCAAACATCAAAACAAAAAAGCATTAACAGTTAATAAAAATTTATATTCATGAGAAATGGCAAATTTGAATAGATCATAAATAGAAAGTTGACTACCATTAATATTTAAAATACTTAGGATTTATACTTACATAGATGGTCTGATATTTATTTTTGAAATATTACATTCTGTATAAAAATAATAATTACTGACTACAGTTTAAAAAGAACTCATTTAAACAAGAATTATAAATCCTTTGCAAGAGTGTATACTCTATATATTTGGATAAAATTTACATGTAATAAACTAGATATTGGAGGAGGGGCAGAAATATGATCCCATTTGAATACTATGCAATAATGTTTCAAATAATATTATTTATGCAGCAAGAATAAGTTATTGTAAATAATTAATACAATTTTCAATGTATTCAATATGTTTAACAGTGCTGAATGATCTTAAGCAGATACACAGTAAAGTCACAAAATGACATCATAAAATAAAAATGAGGAAACCATCAGAAAAAGAAAATTGTAGTAAAGTATTATTTTACAAAACATAAGAAGGAATTAAAACAAATACAAATAAGCATACTTTTTTTTCTTCAATCTTTTATTTTCAGTAGCTTAATATAATAAAATTGAGCAAATTTTGACCAGATTTTATTAATTCAGTATATCAGTTGTAAAAAAAAGGTTTTGCTCCATTACTTAAGTTTTACTGTACAACAGTTTTAAAGAATTTGTAAAAAAAAGCTTTTAACAACTTCTAATTCAATAAAATTTTGTACTAACAAATTTATTCATGATCCATAAATCACAAAAACTGGAATAATATAAACTATTGTTTAAACATCATTTGTTATTTTCCAGTCATTATCGGGGGGGGGGGGATTTTGACTGTAAATCTATACTACTATATGAAAATATAATAAACTTTTACCTAAATAACGATTTATGAAATATATATATTTACATTCTGGAAAACTGTTATATTTCAAAAGGAAAGAAAGACATTTAAATAAAGAACCAATAAACATTATTGGCAAAATTTATTTAAAGCAAAACTCAAGAATAATGTACTTTTGAAGTATCATAGTTATGAACATCAAAAATAGTTTTACATCCAGTTTTTACTCAAAACAAAAAAATAAATGTTAGTATCATATTCTAGATCACAATACAACATTTAAGTATATATGAAATTTACTATGACATTCAACAGTTTCAATCAAATAAAAAAAATTTCAGTAATTTAAAAAAAGAAGCACTATATATTTCCTGACAAATTAATAACCTTAAGTATATTGGATTCAGAATAATATACAGAATAAATGATAATTACTTTCTAAAAATATATACCTAGTGCAGATAGGAGAGAATAAAAACAAATTTTGCTAGTAAGTCAATTGGGTAAAATTGAGATAAATAATAACAACCCTTTCTCCTTTACCAAAAGGAAAATATGCAACTTGTTATTAAAGCAAATATTTTATTCTACATACAAAAAAAATATATAATTTAAAGATATTGCAACACATTTTTTCTCCTTTTATACAAAATTTGTAATGATATTTCTAAAAAAAAAAAATTACAATAATATTTCAGAGAGTTTTTTTTTTTTCCTCATTACAATAAGAAATAAATATTAAAAGTTCGTAATTTTCTTATATTTTTATTAGTAATGAGAATATTTTCACCATCAACTGGCTCTAACCTATGGTAATATTTCATTCTTTAGTAAAAAAAAAAAAAAAAATCTAATGCCTACAATGCAGTTTTTTAAAAGTAGTTTTTTATGTTGATACTAAAGTTATCAATAGAACCAGAAGAAAATAAATCAATAAAACCAGATAAACTAACAATAAATCAATTATATTTTACTGTTCAACAGCATTAGTATTAATGTGTTAAAATCCATTATTTAAAAGAATTTTCATATATAATGCATTCTTGTATGCATAAATAAAACTCAGTATAATACAAAAAATGTCCTGTAGATTTAAAAAATATATATATGTAAAATAGCATAGTTTCTAAAAACAAAAGAATATCTTTAAAGAGAAGAATTATATAATTTATTACCAATTCATTAAAAATTGTACAAAAATATGTAAAATACAAATATGGAAGCTTTGATGTTATCAAAAGTTAAAATATTTTTAAAATACAAAAATAAGAAAACACCTTTTAAAAATATCATGTATAAAAAATACTAATTAATTCATGCAAACTATTATTAAACTTAAATGCAAACCAAAAAAATAATTATTTACTTCTTCCCCAAATGAAATACTACACTAAATGTACATTTTAAAAAAATAATTCTATACATCTAATATTTTGAATAATAATAACAGTATTCAATTATATAATTAACTTTTCAAATAAATTATGGTAAATATATCTAACTACAAAAGATTAAAATATGTAAAAGAAAGGATTTTTTTAAATATATAAAATAGGGAAATTTTTAACCACCTTTTTAAACAAGACTTGCTTTATTTTTTTAATAAACAAGTTTATTTGTTAACCTAAATTTTAATATATCATATTTGTATTTAATCACAATTGAAGTATAAATGTATGATTATTAATTAAATAAAACAATGCAATAAAGTTCATAAAATTAATATTACGACTAATATATTCCACACTAACTCAGTAAGTTTTATTAGAAAGTAAAGGAATGATTATATTTAGTAATATATCTAAAATATTCATAAATCATGTATTGAATGTAACACTTCTCAAATTTTATAGAAGTGTCATTTATGTAAAAGAAACCTGAATTAAAAAAATTAATGGAAATAATTTTTTCTCCCATGAATATCATAAAATCTTGGAAACAAGGCTGAATCAAGAAATAAAAAGAGCATATAGTAACTACAAGTTATTTTAAAACTTGCAATTCTTTTTCCAATAATTCCTTGATATTATTCTGTAATTAATTTTTTGTTAATGTGTAATTAAAAAAAATCAAATTACTTATAGTGATAGCTCTTTAGCTACAGATAACAAATCCAAGAAAATGTGTCAAAGAACTTTTTTTAATTCTATACAAATTAATAAAAGTAACTTGAGAATTAAATATTTCTTTAAAATTTACTAATAACTGTGTATTAAATATATTTCAATAATTAATAGCCAAAAATTCCAAGCTAATTGACATTTTTATACCTTAAATTTGGCAATGGTATACAGTCAGTATACAAGAACCAATTTATATCAAATTATTCCTTTATATTAAAGAAACTATCACATTACTAAGATGATATAATTTCATCAATTTCTAAACCTAAATTTTGTTTCCAATTCAGCCATCACAAGCACTTAAAATAAAATTATAAATGCTCACATTTCTAAGATTTTACAAATATAAATATTACAAAACAATAAATTAATTACTGTGAAAAAATATTAAGACTGAAAAACATTATCTATCCATTTACAAAACATGTATCTACAAATTAGTATTTTATAAATTGTACCACCACATGTAATAATTAGTTTATAAAAACTTAAAAGATAGGTACTATATAGGTGATAAATAGGTTATAACGTGTTTATGAAAATTAATACACAATATAAAATTTGGAAAATGTTAGGAAATCATAAGAAACTCATATGCAAGAAATGATTTTAAAAAAGATTGTGTAATTATTTAAATAATGATTTTCATATTTATAAAATACCATAAAAATATATAAATAAACCAAACACTGCAAATGGGAATCTAATATGCAATGAAACTGTTTAAACCTGAAAGTTAACTTTCCATTTTAGTCGCATGAAAACAATAAGTAAATTTTAAGCAAACAAATTCACAAATACAACTGTCAAAGTAAAAACCGTAATTAAAGGGGAAGGGGTCAAACAAAGAGTATTCTATTTTAAATTACAGATATTTTGTTTGAAAGAAAAATTCCTCGGTCTCCGATTTCGAAAATATTTAATACAATAATAATCAAACAGGATAAAACAAATTTAATTTATTTAATAATAATTCTCACATCCACTAAGTGATAACTTAAATAATTTCAAAAGACTTATATTAATGACAATAGATAATTTATATCTTAGTTTATAGATATGATTATTTTAAAAAACAAGATTCATAACAATATTAATAATTCCACAATGATTTATTTGCAGCCGCATATATTTACATGTTTCACAAACATAACTGATTTCGATTCAGTTCATGAACCCCACTATGTCAAACACAATCAAATCGAGATTCAATGTCATCACAATTCCAATATACAAGGTCAGCCAACAACATTCCAGAAAATTCGTCTGGCTACACGAGACAGCCAATCGTCATTTTGATCTTTACAAAAATATGCATTGAAACAATTTAATATCCACACTAAAATAATTTCATGAAGCTCATAAAAGCGTATTATTTACATCATTTAGCATAACCACGTTCTTTTCCTTGGTTATTACGTCATCAACAAATTAATAAATCTTACCTCAAAAATGACAAATATTTATATAATCGATTCCAAGATGGCGAAGGTCATGATTCCTTACACTTTTTTAATAACAAACAAATCTATTTTTTTCCAATCAATAAAATCAGAATATGCCCGAGTTCCAGGTAATATCCGACAGGAAATTACCCTCATCATTGCAAGTTTTTATCACTTATAATCCAATATATTATTTAAAATAGAACTACGTATAAAATCCATCGATAGAAAAAAAAATGTCCGTCTTAGAAAACACGTGACATCATAGGTAAGTGGATTCCGCTAGGAGATTGGTTAGAGGATTGCTTTCCTGGCGATTATTCTTTGATAACGCGTAAATAGCTTTTTTTCCACACCACTTGAGGACTTTTTTCTTTTCAAGATAGAACATTTTTACAGGATGCTACCGCCATCTATTGACAAAAAATTTTTTTTTCATCATGAGGGGTGGAACATCTTGTGCTTTTTTATTAGGATTTTGTTTTTGCAGCCTTTTTATTTCTTTTCAAAATATATAAAATCATTGAATAACCGCAGAATTTTACAATTTTTTTTTCATTTTAAATCTTAGAAATTTCTTAGTTTAAGCTTATTTGAATTTATTTACTTAATTTTTATATATAAAAAGTAATTTCGTATATTTCTGGAAAAAATTTACATCATTAATACAAAATACGCTTTTCTAAAATGCCATCTTAAAAAATTATTAAGCTTAGTAACTAAAGTTTCAGTTTTTTTATTTTTCGTCTATATTTATATATTTTTTTATAATTAAACAACTACATAAACATTTGATACTGTCTTCCGCATAATGTAATAAAAAAATACAATGATAAAATTCCCACTGTGCCTATTAGAAAAGGGGTTATTGTCACATTATACATTAAAATTGGCATATTTACTTTTTTTCGTTTATAAAAATCGTATGCAAAGTAATTATTTTCCTTACAAATTAATTATAAATAAAGATTAAAATGAAATCTGCTATGCATATTTCAATGTATCATCTGAGGACATTATTTCCTGAACGGGCAAGCACCACGTGCTCGTGAAAAATAAATTATATTTTTATGCATTTTAATTGTTTCATTGAATGAGTCACTTTAGTATCACAAACTATCCAAAAAACTTTGTCTCGCATTTATTGTTTAAAAAAAATTTCCCATTTCCTATTTATTTTATTTTATATAATCAAGTGCTCAAAATGACATTTTTCTAGGTTTTATTTGCTGTAGTCATTAACTTATTTTTTTTAAGCAGAGCTTTTGTAAATGCAATGGCAACACGTTATTAAAAGCTTTTTTATTAGATGCTCGTGCAGAAATAACATTTTTATTTTTCGCCTACGGATTTTTGTTGAAGCCAAAAACCTCATCCCAAAAATATTATGTTCTGACATGATAATAACCTATTTACTTAAACTGTTGAATAATGCCTCAATAAATTTTATTTAATATTTTAGGAATGACAAATTAAAAATCTTTATAGGGTATATATCAGAGCTTGCATCATTAGTGATTGGTTATCAGATTTTCTTAAGATGTGCGTCGGCCTTTTTAAAATTCTTGTCAAATGTCTTATTTCAAACTTTCATTCTTCAAATTAAAATTTATAAAAAAAGCTACTAGAGAGAAATTCTATGAGACTACAGAAGAAGAAACTGATCAATTCTTACCATTTGAATAAACGAATTATTCGAATATTCGTTTATTCAAATGGTAAGAATTGATAATGACCATTTGAATTATTCGAATATTAGGTTTAGAAGTTATAAGTGTTGCTCTTAAAAAAAATAAAAAACCAAAACAAACAATTTCAGATAAATTAAAAGTTATCGTTAATTTTTTTTAAAAAAAAATTGCTATTAAAAACATTGACAAAGGCTAAATTATTATTTTTTTAATGACATTAAAACATGCCTTTTAAAAGTCAGCTGATAATATAATAAAATGAGATTAATTTAGTTTTCTATTGTTTATGTCTTAAACATTTGCCTTGACATCACTCTGTCCTATTATTCACTTTATATATATATATATATATATATATATATATATATATATATATATATATATAAACTAATTCTGAAATTTTATTTTTTTAATTCTATTTTCTTTTTTCGTGTTTCAATTTCATTGATTTTTTATTTCATTTTTCATTTTTCTACTAGAAATTTAGATTTAAATTTCGTCCTTTTTTTACACATATACTGAAACCAATTCTCATCAAACTGATTCGCAAATAAACGCTTAGCTATGATAATTTGTGAATGTTTCGCCTCTTAAAACTGCCAATGTAATGATAAATTTAAAATCAGAAAGAAAAAAATATATTTTTGAAATTTGGAAGGAGTGGAGGAGGTCCCGATGTTTGCTTTGTTTACCCCCCCCCCTAAAAAAAGGTTCTATCCGCCTCCTCTGCTACTTTTAGTTACAGGTCATTGACCTCTACTGAACAAAAATGCTGCAAAATTCAGCTGTATGTCAGCTGAATACTAAGAAGAATGCGCTTGAGAACAATCGAACTTTATGTGTATCTATCGAATAGGTACCATATTTAAGTATATTTTCCTTTTTATTTATCATTTATAAAAAACCGTGTTAATAAATGTATTAAAATGCAGGCAATGACAAGCGGAAAACAAAATATAAAATGAAAAAAAAAAGGATTTTTTTAAAACTTTATATAATGTAATGGAAAAGAATAACATCATTTAGAAATGGAGAAACTATACAAATTTATCTTATCATTTCAGAAGTTCCAAAGTTAAATAGACGACAGTTACTTCAAAGTTAAAATTGGAATAAACTTCCATTTCAGTCAATATGCAAAATTAACAAAATTTACATAAATTTTTTTTTTGTCATTAAATACTTAACTGAAGAATGAAAATGATTCTCCTTTAATTAGTTCAAAGAAGAATAAGAACGAAGTTATAAGAACGAAAATTAAAATTCTGATTAAGAGATAATTAAAAAAGAATGAAACTGAAAGTTACAAAAAAACAACTTTCAACAAACAATAACAAAAACTTTTTTTTTTTTTTTGTTACACACGATATGCAGAACTTGAAACTCCGCTCGATATGAAATATCCTATATTACTCCTTTTTTTAGAATATTTTTTTTCTTCTTTTTTATAAATTTGAATTAAGAATATAGTTTAAAATATTTAAAATCAAAAGAAATGCGATTTTCAATAATACTTCACATTTGCTTTTTGAATAAATGAAGGAAATTAGATTCAAAAGTAATTTTTAATAATATGAGATCACAAGAATGATATAGTTTTTCACCATTTACCTTTTTTTCGCATTTTATTTAGAAATTGGATCGTAACATTCCATTCCTATCAAAGAGAGAAATAAGAGTTCTTAGTCAAGCGCACTACTCTTCGTAAATTTAGATGTTTGAACTCTTTATTAAAAGTTTTTATTATTGCGGTATAACGAAACTGGTTACTTATACCGAAATGAAATTAAAACTTATAAAAAAAGTATCTAATATCAGAGGTCAAGGGAGGGGGGGGAGATGATACGCAAGACTTGCTCCTCCTAAGCTAAAAGTCCTAAGAAAGCCTAAGCTGATGCTGGCTGAGTGATTGATTGCTACATTCATTGTATGTATTTCCGAAGAAACTGGTTTCAAACATACTGTGATTTAGTAAATAAATTTGTTCGATATTTTTTCAATCTGCCATTTTAAACTTTGCTTTTTTAACGAATGTTTGAAGTATATTTTGAAAATTCTAAACTTTACTTATCATTGTTTAAAAAAATATCTTTTCTATTGATTATTTTCATGTAGTAATTTGCAAAAAAATATCTAAAGCTACTGGAATATTTTTTATCTGTTGTGGTTAAATACCCCCTCCCCTTTTTAAATGATTTTTATTTGTTTCTGAAGTTAGTAAATTTTTATGACTTTGTATAACTAGAATGTTTACTTAAAAACTTTTTTGACTCAGATATAGCATTGGATTACTTTTGGATTCTTTTCTCTTTTAACAAGATAATGATATCTAAAGCAAAAATTTAATACATCGTACAAAAGTATTCTAATTAAATATTTTTAAAAAATATTTAAGAAAACTCAAATTTTTAACAAATTACATAAGTTTTAATTTAAAAACACATTTTTTAAATATATATTTTTGTTTAAAATTTGAAGGGTACTTAACTTTATAGTGATTCATCATTTCCTGATATTTTATTTCTTAGACATCCCTAATAAACTAAATATATGCAAAATTTCATACTGATATTTTTTAATCACATTTTTAATAATTATGTTTGAAAATTGAAATTTTGTGAGGAAACCGTATTTTGAGGAAAACAAGTTAAGTGTGTTTTTAATTTTCAATTACATGAAACAATGATTTTATCTTCAAAACTTCTTACGTTGCTAAGTTATTCTTTCTTATTTTTAAACACATTCGTTTCTTAAATTTTAGAAAAAGAAATTAAAAACTCTAAAGTAGAATCTTTTTTGTGTGTGCGTGCCTTTTCCTCTATTATAAAGAGTATGCATTATGATCTGCTATGTAGCCATATTAAAATATATGTTAACTAACCTAGATATAGTATTGTTGATTAATATTTTTCATAAATACAATTTAAATGGTTTACTTGCGATTATTGCCAGAAATTTCACTATAAATGGAAAATCGTTATTTAATAATTCAGAAAGATCTAAATCTGCAACAACACACACAAAAAAAATCATACCGATAATGTCCCAAAATAGTATCTAGTACAAGGTTAAAAAATTAAGAAGAAATAAAAATTAAAATGAAATCTGCTATACATATTTCAATGTATGAATTCATGTCAGAACATATTGCCTTGAACGACAAAGCACCACCTGCTCTTGAAAGTTTAATTATATTTTTATTCATTTGAATGGTTTCATTGAATGAGTCACTTTAGCTTTGCAGACGATAAAATAAACTTTGTCTCGCATTGATTGTTTAAAAAATATCCCATTTCCTACTTATTTCATTTCATACAATCACGCTCTCAAAATGACATTTTTCTAGATTTTATTTGCTGCAGTCATTAACTTGTTTTTTTTTAAATCAGAGATTTTGTAAAGGTGATAGCAACACGTTATTAAAAGCTTATCTTTTTGAAATGCTCGAGCAGTTAATGAAATTTTTATTTTTCGTCAACGGATTTTTGTTGGCGTCAGAAAACCTCATTCCCAAAACAATATCATGTTCTGACATGATAAAAAACGTAGTCATATATCTTGCATATATTTTTTCAAATTCGAATCCAGTCAGTGAAAATGGCTCTCTGAAATTTACTTGCATACTCTTTCATAAAAGAATTAAAATTTTAAAATTTGACCGAAGAATGAATGTTATGATCCTTAGAAATTTATTTTCTCCCTTGATTTGCTTTGTGATATATTAAAAAAAATCCAACATTTATGCATTAACTACATGGCATTCATTAGCAAACAAAAGTTACGACAGATAGATGTTTGGCATGAATCTTATATTCTCGCTGAATATAGCTTCCAATCTTTGGCTATCTTTCTTTTAGCGATTCATTGCTGATTTGCAGTGAATACACAAATATCAGAAAATCGAATATGCATTTTTAATTCCTTTTTTTTTTTTTTTACCGAATTGAAACCGGAATTTCATATCGAGTCATAACTGTAGCCGCAAGGTTTTTAACTGAATTTCATTTATTTAAATCTTTGCAGTTTTTAGCATTTACGTTTACATGCACCAGAAAATACAGACCAACCGAGGGGCAATATTTTGATAGATTTGGCTCAAAATTTGATACATACCAACTTTTTACTGCTAAAACTAGGAATCAAATTTTATTCCTATAATTTTTTTTACCTAAATTGTTTCATTTTTTAATTATCTTGTTAACGTACATGAGAAAGAAAATTCGTACAGACAGTCAACCGTTTCACAGATTTGGTTCAAAATATGATACGCAACTAAAATTTAGATGCTAAATCTGTGCACTAAATTTTATTTAACCAGCTTGCTGTGTTTCGAAACTATCACATTGAATCATACTCTGGCAGGCACATACATTTCCTGTAAAATGGATTTCGTTCACATTTAAAAATGATCAACAAATTTAGTCTAAAGACCACATATCTCATTCCATTTGTCTAGCTCAAAGTTTTATGAGTTATTGTGTTCACATATAGACGTATATAATTCCTAAAAAATGTTTTGTGGATTCTGAGAGGTTTGACACGTGTAAATTCGTCAAAATTTGGAATACATATATATTTTTTTATAGTTGCAATGCTTTTTATTTAGTATACAAGAAAATAAAAACGTGTCAAAAATATAGCTTAAAATTAACAGCTTATTGGTTGTATGAATACAAATTAATGTTGAAAATTTTATCTCAGTAAAATACATTTCAAGTAAAATTTTAATAAATTTTATTACGATTATTTAGTTTTATAGTAATTTTTTTCATTTATTAAACAGAAAGAACTTTATAAGTTTATATTCTACATTTATTGTTTGTCAACTCTACTGCAACTAAATCCAAAAAAGTGTTATCTCCACTCTTCCGCGGCAGTGATATCATCTTCTACGTTGAAAATGATTAGCCAATTTTAAAAGAAGAAAAATTCCGGCGTGCCTTTTTACCCATTTCGATAACCGAAAAACAATTTTTGAAGAGCAAAATTCGATATAGCTCTTAAAAACTTAACTAATGCATTAGCAGCTTAACCCTTTGCGGTCCGATGACGAGAGTGACTAGACATTCAAGACTGTGCATCATTTTGACCTTTTGTCAATTTATTTTTCAAATTTAATTGTTCAAAAAGCCTACATAATTATTTAGAGATGTAGATTAATTTTTCAAAGAAATTCGACTTAAAAAATTATGTATATTTATTTTTCATAGCAATAAACAAATCTTTGTATCAGGTGAATAATTTTGCATCTAATTATTTTTCGGGCTGAAAAGGGTTAAAGCTGCCGAAATTTCCTTGAGCTATCAAAAAGAAGCAACTCAAATAAAATATGGTGTGGTATTGATTTCAGTATTTAATTCAACAACTCTATAACAAAAGGCCGACAGTAGAAATTTTGTTATATATATATATATATATATATATATATATATATATATATATATATATATATAT
>JAOUZG010044845.1:6096954-6173808 GCA_026289955.1 Argiope argentata
TATATATATATATATATATATATATATATATATATATATATATAAATTTAAGTTTATTTCAAGGATTTCTGTAAAAGTTTTCCATAGCTAAATCTTCAACTCAATCTTAAATTAAAAAAGAATTGAAAACAGTTTAAATTTTATAACACTAAACTACTGATTTTAATTTACTGAACGAAATGAACAAAAATTATTTTTAAAAATATACTCTGGTACTGGAGTTGACATTTTTCAATGTTTAAACATTACATTTTGCAATACAAGTTTACCTGTTAAGCTTTATCAAAAAGATTTTCTCAGTTTTGATTTACCAGAAATATATCTATTCAAATTTAAATTTATGTGATTAAATTGATATTTTTTTTTTTTGTAAAACTCATTAAAAATGTGGCATGATATTAGAATTTATTTTTTTTGCCATAAATTGTAAATCAATCAGGAAGCATTCGAATCATCAATTCCTTCTTAGTTATTCACGAAACATTGTTTAGTAATTATCCTTTCGAATATTTAATATTAATCTTTAAAAAATTCTGGCAAATCAAATACAGGTGGGTTTTAAAATAAAACGACATAATATGCTATTTAATTTTTCAAGTAAATAAGCTGTCGATATTGTAAGGTAATATAGATTTTCGTAGTTGCCAAATATTTGTAATTGTATGAATAAATTTAAAATCACAGCTAATTCATGAATCAAATTATTTGATTAATCTGATGAAATAAATAAATAAATTTGATCCAAACTTTAACAACAAAGGTGACAGTTTCAGATCACATTTTTATAAAATTATTAAAATTTAGAGAATAATTACATAACTGTATATTTATATACCACTGAAAAAAATGACTTTTTGCATTTTAAGATTCTGTAAAATAAGTAATTATATTTAATAATATTTACAGAAATTGTCAGTAAGACAAGTGGAATTTCGTTCAATTTTTGATCTATTAAAAAGTAATCGAAATTTTGAAAGATTGCTTTGAGGTGTAAGTTCTCGCCATTCAAAGCATATCATATTTGAATAAAGTTTGAAAAAATAGTGAAATAATTTGGCCTTTAATGCGCCAATGGACGGACAAATCATATACATTTAAATTTCCAGTTTTTGAAATAATAAGGATAGCTACTTAATTTATATTAAATATGGATAATTCTTTGCCCTGAAAGATATCATAATTATCCATCACTAATATATATAGATATATTTAATTTGTAAATTATTTCAAAGATTTTAATGGAATTTTCTTAGGAAATGTTCTATATACAAATTCTTTAAACCACTTTGAAAGGGTTTGAATGAAAAATATGATCGATTATTTGTGTAAAAATTTTAAATATGACTGACGTACTTAAATCCTAAAAGAATACGTTTCGATTTATCAATCATCGTATTTTAAAATATCATTTCAGATGCTTTTTTCTTCATAATTACTACATTTTTAATACTTAAAAAGATTTTAATGAATAATGTCTTTTTTATGGGGGGGTATAGGGGAGAATTTGAGGACTTGAATTTAAAAAAAGACGGAGGGAGCACAACTTCGATATTTGCCTTAAGCGCCATTTTATACTGATACGCCTCTGTGCAGAAGTTGATATTATAGTTTTGTTATTTTTCTAGTTACCCTCATATTAGTGTAAGAATAATTAAGAACATCATTCCAAAATGGACGGTGCAGTGAATACTTCAACATAATTATTGATATTCATTCATATAGTAGACGGCGTCCTAGCACAGATGGAGCACGTTTTCCTTGTGGTCTGGGCCTCCCGGGCAGGGCATGGTTGTTCCTCTGTGTTCCATCTGTGAAGTGAGTGAATGTGCCTCCCTGTAAAAAGGGACTTTGCAAGCGAATGTGATAATTGTGTGTCATAATCATTTGAGCTAGAAGTCTGACTTCTGCCCTCGGGTGCTCAGGGGTTCATACCCTCAGAAGCTATTGCACCCCTCCTTCCGTTGTAAAGCGAACAGGTCATCATCATTCACAGGGCCTGACTAAGACAGGGGCGTACGGGGCAGCTGCGTAGAGCCCCAACATAAGTGGGAGCCCCCAAATCGAATAGGAATTTTATTCTACGTTTCCTTCTTTAATAAGTGTTCTTCATTACCAAAGTAGTGAAGCAGAGGGAGCCTCAAAGAAGAGTTTGCCCCGGGCCCCAACTGCGATAAGTCGGGCCCTGACCATTCATATAGTATTCGTCGATTCTATAGACAGTTGCAATAAAAGCAGGACCAGTGTTTAGAGTTCTACAATTGGGTCAGGTTTTTCTTTCCTCAGAAATTTAATTTACATAAATGAATGTTGCAATTAAATCCTCAAGCTTCCAAATCAATTAAAATAATTGTTTTTTCAAAGACATTACTTTTATCACACTCTCCCCCCCCCCAAAAAAAAAGGAAATCTCCTTGCGATCATCGAAAACAATAATAAAATGGGATACCTCTGCAATCTTGTTATTTATCACCGCAACACTGGTACTGGTGGAAATTATTCGAGAGGACTGACTTATTTAGATCGAAAAAACTGATTAATCTAGTTAATTAACATAAATATTTAAATAGAGTTTAAAAATTTTCCCATTAAGGAGTCTGAGATTTTTTAATAACCTTAGGTCTTTTCTAATGTGTATTGAATCTTGTTCCAAAATTTTCAGAAGTTTTGAAGTACACAAAAAATTTTGTTTGCTTAAAATTCCGTCTGAAAAGAGTTAGCCCATTAGAGGCTATATATTATTAAATATCATTTTGTTACAAGCAAAGAAATTTTTTTTTTCATTGATATTTCAAAAAATTAATCAAACATGGTTTAGATTTATCTTTAATATGAACTTCCATTTTCAAAATCCAATTAATATATTATTTTTACTGGCAATTTGAGTATTTCATTAATTTTCAAAATAGAACCCCCTTCTAAGTTTGATCTCGCCCTAGGGCATCTTAGAAACAGACAGAAATTTTTATTTGTAAATAACATGTATTAGTTTTAAAGTTTTAAAGGAAATTTAATTTCTTCGAGAAGAAACTAATGTGTGTAATGGCATTTTAAGTCAAAGAAACCTGGAACCCTGGCCAATGAAATCAGGCTTTATTTTAAGAAGGAAATCTAATTTTTACGTCAAAACAATTGTTAATTGGATAGGAATTTCACTGAATTTTTTTTAAAAAAATTAATAATTAGGGAATTAGGCGATTTGCTTTAAATAAATTTCATTAATATTTTAATAATACCAATAGAATAGATAAATGTTAGGGTTTTAAATCACAAAAATTTAAATTAATTTCTGGGAAAAATTCCATTAACGTCTTCTCTTGAAATAACAGCATAAGGGCTATATTTATGACAATAAAGAATATAATCATTATAATTAACATTTAAAAAAAATTACCTTTTTTTATTTTTTGTATGCAAACCCAGAGCAATAAAATCGTTAAATAATTTGACTTCAGGAAATCAATGAAAACTATCACCAATCCTAACAATATATTAAACGACCATGAAATATTAAAAAAAGCCTTTTTTGAGATAATGCCTACTTGTCAGTGCAAATGAAAACTGAACAATGGAACGATTAAGAGCGATGAAACTTTGCTATCAAATTTGGCTATATTATATTATTGGGTTGATTAATATCAAATTTGTAGATTTGTATCAAATTTTTAACGACAAATATTCTCAGAAAGTTTTTTAATTTGTATGACCATGTGCAATCGAATATGATAACTACCCAGCTCAAAATGTTATAAAAATAAAAGGTGGCACACTGTTTGAGCACTTGACAAATAACTCGATAAGAAATTTTGAACCAAATCCGTCAACAACATCTGCAGCTTTCGCAGACCCTCTGACTGAACGCAAGGACCTAGATAAGTGAAATTTGGTATATGATTTCCTAAGTAAAATTACAACCCTGAATCAGATTTTGGTTCCTATTGGTTCAAGCAAAGCACCTAAATTTGTTCTCAAGTTTATTACTATGGTAAAACACGCACACACACACACACTTTGCTATGGAGAAACGAGAGAATTTCATTACTTCCGCTGATGTTTAAGACGATCTGTTTCATATTCAGTTTTTTTAGAAATGGGCTGTTCATTCGAAAATGATATCTTTTTTTAAGATCAGAAATAATGCACACTTAATTTTCAAGAAGAGAAATCTTTATAATTTGTATTTGTTATTCGGAAGAATCTTAGAATCTCAAATTTCTATTCTGAATATTCTAAACAATACCTGACTTTTGCTTGTATGCTGGTAAAATGCTGTTTTTTTTTTTAATATTTTTCAGGCCAATCTTAGAATGCCATTAAAAACTTAATTAAAAATATTTTTAATAATAATTCCCCCCCCCCCCCACCCTCATAACCTTAGCATAGAGAAACGTCAAAAAATTTGAATTCGAGATTTTGAAAATCACCACATATTAGACCTGCCTGAGTTCGATAAATCTATTTTTGGAAAATTTCCGTACATTTGTCTGTCGGCGATAAAGATAAGTAAAAATGCGTTGATCCTTACGGATGAAATTTGGTGTACAGTCTTTATATCAAATTTGCAGGTTTCTGTCAGATTGTGGGAAAATCCATCCAAAGGAAGACTGTCTATCTGTCTTTTCGATTATAAGTTAATACGATAAAAGCTAGACGAAAAAAAAATAGATAAATATATTTCGATTAACGTGGTGAAAAAGTCACTTTTGTTTGACAATACATCCCGAAATTTCTGAAGAAAAAATATTAAATTTCGATTAATTTTTAATTAATTAAACATTTATAGCATAGACGTGACTGGACTGCATCAAATTTCGTATGGGTTTTTCTGATTAAAAGTGTAACTTTTTTATCAATTTTTTTAAAATTATATATAAAAAATGGCCTAAAACACAAAATTGATTGTTGGGCGCTGCTACTTAATAGCCGAAGTATTCACCAAAGATCACACAATAAATTCACAAAAAATGCTAAATTTACTCCAAAAAATATCTCATAATTATTATAACACCTTCATTAGAGTTTTTGTGAGAAAGTTCTGTAAGATTATTCTAAGTGATCTCCACAGAATTTGTTATCTTACTATCTACATACTCTCCTTTAAGTTTTCAATAATATAATTCACAAATATCTTCAAAACGATGATCTTCAATACTGTAATGTTTCAGTTTAGAGATGATAGATTTAATTTATGATTCATGATGTGTTAGTTTAAATTGCACAGCAATTGGAATTATTATTTTTTTTTATCCCTCCTAAAAATATTTTTTAACAATATTGTTTTTTCTGACTTTGAAGATGAGGAATAGTAATTTTTGTGCGACAATACATCCGAAAAATTTCTGAAGAAAAATATTAAATTTCGATAAATTTTCAGTTAATTAAACATCTAATTAAGATTTGAAAGACCTTTTCTCGATGAGAAAGGCTTGGGCATTTTATGTCCCTATTCAATGCTCACTTTCAGCAAATTCTCAATTTATTCAATTCTTATTGTTAGCTCTCTCTCTCTCTATGTATATATCTTGTTCAAATTTTCAATCGTTAATAAAATACTTTTTATTCACCCAGTCAAGTTCATGTAAAAATTTTTTAACTTGTTGGGGGTGACTCTTGATGTGAATACTGTTTTTCCAAATATTTATTCATTATTTTTTTATTTATTAATTAAAAACTTAACTTTCTCGCCAAAACTCTTCATTTCCCAGCCTCCAAATAAATAACGAATTCAGTTTGTCCCCCCCCAAGCTAATCAGGTTATGCTTAGCATGTTTTCGGCAGATTATTTTTAACGTTTCTATTTATTTTCATAATGTCTTTGATGCATTTAAAATTAAACATTGTTAATTAATCGATTTTTGGAATTCATTTTGCATTACTTTCGAATTTAAATACTACAGCATAAAGGAAATAAAAAAATTTCTATTCTGTATTGTGTCACCACAACTGGTGTAGAAAAAATCATGAATTTCGCATTGCCTCAATTGGCGTTGAAAATTCAAAGCTAGTATAACTTTTTGATCAATTATTTATAGGAAGTGCAATTAGTAGGCCGTGATATCCTGGTTGGTAGGACGTTGGATTCGCATCCATTGAACTGCGAGTTCGAACCCGCCAGCAGAAGACTGTGTGTGTTTGGTGGACGCTAAATCCGTCGTGGTCACAAAGTCCTCCCGGCGAGAGTAATACAACAGACGTGATCGTTTTCTGTTTCATATATAAATCACGATTTGCGGATGAATGAATAAATGAAGCCAATTTCGTAAAAAAGGTTTGTGGCCTATGTGAGCAAGAAGGCAAACTTCTGCTCTTGGGTGCTCAGGGGTCTATACCCTCAGAAGCTACAGCACCTCGCTTTCTGGTGAAAGCGAAACATAACAACAACAATTGTAATTATTTAATAGAAAGTAACTAAAATAATTTTTTTTCTGACTTCCTAAATATTTCCTAATAACCTAAGTAGAAATTGATTATAAAAAATTGTTTTTTATATTACTTACTTTTATATTCAATAATTTTTTTACTTAACCAACGTGTGAATAATTTATTCAAGTATTTTTATTTTTATTTTTGTTAAGTATATGTTTTTATTTATTTTAGAATTAATTACTTTAAAATAACTAAAAATTAAGTATCTTAAAGATGTATTATAATTTTAAACCAATCATTTCCTTACTTGCCCAATTAAGTAATAATGGATTATTATGGAGATTTATAACGAAATAATAAATTTCGAGCATATATAACATTCAGAAATGGTTATTGCTCAGAAACTGCTAAATGAAATATCTTGCAGCTCAGTCAATAAATAACAAAAATTTAATGTTTTATAAAAAATAATTATTTATATTTTATTTAATGATTTTAATAAAACAAAATATATTCTGTAATTCTAATATTAATAATTAAAGAAAATGTGTTTTTCTCACAAATTTATTTATTTGACAATTAGGATAAAAAAAAATTTAAAAATCAACTCGTTAAGTAACGAAATCCGCCAACGCCTGCTATCCTAGAAATAACTAGCGAGTTTGGGGGCGCTAAGTTCAAAGGTCGAATTACAATTTTTATCTTTGAAAGCAGGACTGAATTATGACTTTTAGCGGCAGCTGGGGCAATGAAAATCTCATTTGGTCCCCTTGTCTCTCATATCTTTCCAAATCAAATAACTTCATATGGATTTTAATGTAATCTCTCTATAAGTAATTTTAAATCATAAATTAAAAAAAAAAAAACTTAAATGGCAAAATACGAAATGGCTAAATACTAATATTGTAAATAAAAAAAATAGCTTCAGTATATTTTGTATAAAAAATGATTTTCTGAGATTAAAAAGTAATTTTAAACCGAATTGTGAAAAAAAAAGTGACAAAAGTTGAAAATTGTAAAACATCAAAACTTTTTTAGAACTATGAAATGAGGAGAAAAAAACTCGATAGAAATATGATTAGTAATTATTCAGGATTGTTACTACAATAATGTATGAAAATTGTTTTATACAATACGTGAATTAATAAAAAGAAAACTAGAAAAAATTAGGTTGTATGGCTTTATTATTAAATGAAAGTCAAAAATTAAATAATTTTCAAAATATCACAAACATTTAGAGGGTTCTGAACTTCTCTAAAATTGTAAGAGCTTAGGTTTAATGCTTATTTAATAATTTGGAGTGTATGCCAGCAAGGTCATATTACAAAGTTGGTAATAAAAGAAATAAATGAATAGTATAACTTTTTAAATTTAAATTAGTGCTCACAAACTAAATTTATTTGGTAGAAAATTTTTTCATAAATAAAATACTTCATTTTCCATAATTACAGTTAGTTTAAAAAAATTATGTGCTTTTCATGAACCAAGAAAAAAAAAATTCGCACTGAAAATGATTGAAATAATACTTAATCGTTTGAATTATTTTTGAGAAAATAATATTTTTTTCCTTAAATTTTTTAAAAAAGAATTTAATAGTGGCATATTATATTAAAGTAATCACAAATATAACAAATAATTAATTATGCTCCCCTATTTATCTTATATTAAAAATTACTGTGTGAGATGATTGATCATTGATATTTATATAAATTATTGAATTTCACATGTCGATTTCATAAGTAGGTCAGGAGCTGTCGATTTTTTAAAACAGAGTTTGGAGATAATTAATTGAATTCAGATGACAAAATGACTGACAATACGAGGAGATGAAAAATTGCGAATCTTTTAGTTTTATGTTATTAACATGTTGAAATATTAGGTATTCTTTTTTCCTTTTAGTAAACGAGATCACGCCCCTTTTTTTTCCTCCTTTAAAAGATATTGTTTTCCTCTTTAAGATACCAATTAACTATCATAAGACATCAGGTTACAGTCTTTTCACCAAGTCTTTCACTATTTTTCATTTACAGTTTCGTAACTATCTCAGCCCACGTGAGAATATTGTATAACAGGTAACAACCTTGAATTCGCCACTCCATTTACTGTTTAAGTAAAAATTCGCCAATCATCAGCTTGAAAATTTAGCGATAACACACGTGGGTGTGTCTTGCTTAACCGCGCATGGTCATTTTCCACTTTTCCCTCAGCTTTCATTTGTAAACAAATAATACTGCGTGTGTTTATGATGCTGTGACCAAATATTTTCAATTTTCTTAGAAGTATGGAATTAAATTTCTCAGGTAATGTATGTTTATTTACATAACGAAAAACATTTGTACTCATTTTTTGTGGTAACTATTGAAGAAATTATCTGTCTGAATGCTGTGTGGAAACTAAAGGTGAAATTCGCTGTTATGTAATCCATAAGCCACCAGCAAAATCTTTGGTCGCCTAGTGATAAATTTCAATAATTTCTTTTATGTAATGGAAGTTTAGTCGAGGATTATTGCTCTTGTTTATTTATTTTTATCTTTGATATAGAAAGCACAGTGATTGGTGTTTATAAAATTACGAAGGAATTTTTTAAAAAGAATACAGTTTTTTAAAAACGATTTCTTGAAAGTAGTTTTATGTTTATCTGACTAATACAGTTGGAAAGTAAATATATATGTATGTAACTTTTCATCATTTTTAAGAATTAGAGATAATTTTTCATGAAAAAATTTCCTGTTAGTAATTTAATTTTAAATATGTTTTTTTGTACAATCGTAAAATAAATAAGTTGTAGAGTTTCAATCGAATGTTGATTTTTTAACTCTTACTTTGATATCTTATGCAAATTTAAACTAATGATATCTAATACGATTTCTGTCTAATATTATTTTATATATTATTATTTAATTTGAGAGATATTAATCTCAATCAAACTTTGGCTGGGTATTTTACCTTTTAAAATGCGATTTTTATTGTTTGTTGGTATTTTTAAGAGATATTTTATATTAATAATTTAATTTAAATAAAGAATTTATTTTGCTTTAATGTAGAATTTATGGTTAGTAAAAAAAACAAATCTATAGAAGAATTTTTGAAAAGTTTGCAACTTTTGACTGTACTTAATCCCAGCATTATTATAAGAACTTATAGGAAAGTTTTTTTCCCTCAATAATTAACATATTTTTATTATTTAGGAAGAAAAACATTATTCCTCTAGTAAGAACAAAGTTGAAATGACAATGCATTAAAAATGGCAATAAAATACATTTATAATCCCCTATCCTTATTTAAGTGATCATAAAAACATCAGATGATTTTCTTTCCTTTTATCATTTAATGGACATCCTTATAATAATATTGCCTCTAATTTCACATCTTTTATGTCAAAACAAAATCACATTGCCGTATTTAAATGGTTTTGGGCTTCTGCATTATAATAACTAAAATTCCTCTAAAAGTTCTGCAATCAGCTATCTATTATAAATATTTTCTTAGAATTTCTGTTTTTGTTTTACTTTCTAGAAAAAGAGATTTTACAAATTTATTAAATATCAACTTAGAGTATTAATTTTTGATATATGTTTAGATATTAAAGAAATATTTTAAATAAAGATAGATGTTACTCCAAATTATTTATGCTTACTAATAGTTTCATGAAATAAGTTTTATTATAATAAAACTTGTTTTATGAAATTTGATTGATTATATCATTATTTTATGCCACAATTAAAAGGAAAGTATTTGATTTAACTTCATTCTATTGTTATAAATTTGAAATCTTTTGGGATTTTTATTATTTTGATAATTAATGACTGATGTACATTTAATACCTAAATACCAATAAAATTTTTTATCTTTGCTTTGTAAATGAGATCCTAATTCAGGGTTGTAACTAAAGTTGTCAAATTTGCTGTATTTCAATCTATAGTATATATATATATAGTAATATAAAATGTTACCTAGTAGTATAGATATTGATCAGAATTTACTAAAAAATTAATAAACAAAATATGAAACAATAAATTAAATTTTTCAAAAGGAGTAAGAAATGAAGAAAGGTTAAAAAGAAAACAATTCAGAATACATCTTTGGAAAAAATTAAGCAGTATGAACATTTTTATAAACATTTTGTTTTTAAATAATGATGTAATCCATTGTATTTTTATCTGTGTAATCTATTGTACTTTTTCAGTTTGAGAAGATAATTTTAAAAAATTGAAATTATTCTAAGATATTTGGCTATTTTAGTTTTAATTATTTTTGAAATACCGTGAGTTCAATAAGATTTTACATTTTTATAATGTATTTAAATTATTTTTTCTTTTCTTTTCAAATGATATTTATATTCCCAGTGCTCACTTTTATTATCATAACAATATATTTTAAATGTTGTAGCCTTATTTTTTACTCATTTAAAATGTCATTTTTTAATGTATAATTTGCAGTATTTGTGTTGTTCTGTAAAAACATTTTCTTCAAAAAAAATCTTTTTATTCTGTTTTAGATAAGAATACGAACTTTGTAAAGGCAATGATATGTTGGCTGCATAAACCATGTGCTGCAATTGAAAATTTATATTAAAAAAATTAAATAATTCTAGTGGAATTGGTTAGTATAGTGTACATTTTTGTAATTTCCTCATAATTGTTTTATTACACCATAATGACAAATATTTTCTTAAGAAGGATATATGATTATTACATATTAGAATACTAAATAATATAATTGAATTCCAAATATTATTATGTCAAATATTGCTTTGTACTGTGCTAACAAATAATTACAAAGATATTTGAATATAAATGCTAAGATTTGGTTCGTTTTACTGACTTTTGATTACTCTCTTCCTTATAAAGGAAATGTACTTTATTCTAGAAGTTATATAAAATGCTTTTAAAACTTTGTTTTTTTCCCCAGGTTTCTTAGACTTAAAAAGTTACAATGAATATTGGTGACTGGATTTATCTCTGTATGCTTTTGCTTTCTACCTCATTTGGATTTTTTGTACGCAAAGTGAAAAGTACTCAGCAAAAGAAATTAATATGTACAATTTTAGGATTTTCTATGCTTCTTATATTGTCAGGAAGTTATATTTTGCATCCTATTCTACTTACTGTTATTAATTCAGCAATTGTTCTCTGTACAAATAAAAGGTAAGTTCTTTTCTTTTTTAAAACATAATTAATAGTATAATAGTTTGTAATAGAAATTTTTTGCATAAAAATTGTTTGCTTTTTTTTTTAAAAATTATTCTATACTATTTTAAGGCATGCAGTTTATGAAATGGGAAAAAAGTGTATCATTTCCAGAATATTTTAGAATTGACAATTTTTTTATGAATAAGAAATTATTAAAAAAGTTTATGGAAAGGAATATTCTATGTCAAGTTTAAAAATAAAAAAATCTTGTTTGTTCCATTGTTTCTTCCTCCACTTCTATCTCATTAAAAATGCAGACACTTTTTTAAAATTCATGAGCTTTTATATTTAAATATTTTTATTGAAATTAGTTTAAATTAAAATAATTTAAAATTAATAAAAATCTAACATTTGAGTTCTCTAAAAAAATTTACTTTTTATTTAGACTATGTATAAAAATTGAACTATTTTATATCATTCTTTTGGATATGTAAACATTGGTAGCTATGTCTATTGTAAACATTGTTGTATTAAAGAAATATTTCAGGTTCCTTCTTTAAACTTTTTTATTTTTTGTGATAATACTTGACTCTTTTACTGGATTAAATCTTTTAAGCAAATATTGTTCTACTTTTTTATTCTTAAAATTATATATATATAT
This sequence comes from Argiope argentata, assembly GCA_026289955.1. Classification (NCBI taxonomy): domain Eukaryota; kingdom Metazoa; phylum Arthropoda; class Arachnida; order Araneae; family Araneidae; genus Argiope; species Argiope argentata. The sequence continues at coordinate 6,109,111 of JAOUZG010044845.1, forward strand.
ATATATATATATATATATAAGTGTATCAATTGGTATTATTTTATAGTAGATTCTATTATAATTCACGCAACTTCTTTTCAGTTTAAAATTTGTTATATAAAGCAATAACTACATTTATAGCCAAATAATATTTATCAGTGATTAAGATTACGTTTATAATTTTCTGTTTCATTTTTAAAAGATTCATTATTGAAGAAAAATTAACAAGAAAGCATATCAACATTTACTCATATAAATCCACTTCTACAATATATTCAGTTGGTAAAATTTCATATCAAATTTTTTTTTCTTTAAAGGAGACAAACTCTTTTAGAAATTTTTCATCTTCTGCTCTTATTTTCTGCTCAGCAACTGAAAATTTAAATAATTACAACTAAAATATTCATGGAGTTGTCATTTTTTTCATGATATTTGAATCTCTTCTTAGATTTATCTGAATTAAAGGCTGTTTTAAATATAAATATTCATAAAAAATATTTTTACTGAATATTTGTATTCTTTTTCATTCCTTTTTAGTATTTAATATCATGTAATTCGTTTTTCATTTTGCATATCTTATATATATATATATTATTCTTTCAGGTTTTGTCATATTATTAGTTTTATGTTCTGTTTTTCCTACCTGTTATTTCTCCGAACTTCAGAATATTTTGGAATTCCCTCACCTCCAGAGATCACTTGTACTGCTGTGATGATTATGGTTTTAAAAGTAAATGCAATACATTCATTAAAAAAAAAATTGAATTCAATGTTTTTTTAAATATTTCATTATGTAAGAAATTTTCAATTTGCCACCATATTAACCAAACTTGTTTACCAAAAAATACATAAATATATTTGATAATAAAAAAAAAACAAAAAAAAAAACACTACAACCAAAATTTGTGCATAGATTCTCTAATATAGAAATATTTGAGAAATAAGTTTTCATTACCTGTAGTCTTTTGTGACTTTCTTAAGCAATATATATATCAGTATTTGATAATTGCTATATTAACAAAATTCATTTTCATCCATATTTTAATGTTTGATAATGGAAAAAAAATATTTTTATTTCTGGTTAACCAGATAATAATACAAAATCCTGACTCCATAAGAATTCCACTTTCAGTAATTCTGACTGTGATCTTACAACAGCCCGTTGATGATATTAATATAAATCTTTATTCACATAATCCTGGACAGAGACACTATTGCAATGATTCAGGTTTTAAAGGCACTAGCTTGACCTTCTTGGAATCCCATTTGACAGTGCAATTTATTCAAAACTTCACCCATTCAGAAATAAAAATGTTATTCGAACAGGTTGATATCCAAATGTTAAATACAAACTGATATCTGAGATTCATGCCAATCCTGTATATGGCATCATAATATGTCATTATGAGAGATATCACAAATAAAGATTTTTTTTTAACATTTTTGTTTTGCTTGTTATATTAATTGTTCATTATGTAAGGTACTTCATTATTAAAGTATTATTATATTTGTTTTTAAGTATGAAAATAGGTATTTATTTGAGAATGCATAATTAGCATTTTAGTTATTAGTCACAAGTTTCTATTGTTATGACCACCTTTTAGCTTTTTTTTATTTTATCATTTGAAAAAATATGTATATAATATTTTAGATTTCTTATACTATAATTGATTTGAAGCCATTTTTTTAGTATCATTTTAGAGACAAAACAAATTCTAAATGGAAAATTTCTGACTTTATTTAAAAACAAAACATTTATGGAATCAAATTAAAAAGTTTTTTTCTTGCTTCCATAATTTTTTCAAGTTACTAGGCAACATGCAACTTTAAGATCAAAATTTAGTGAAAAGGGAGGAATACTTTTACTTTTTAAAGAAATAAAACTTCAGCACTTCCAAAAATCATTTATTATGAGGCTAAGCACCTTGAAAAAGTATTAAATTTTATATTACAGAAAAAACATTCATATTTATTAGAAATCATTTTAAATTCATTCAGATTGCAGTATTCAAAGGTAACTGGTTGTGTGCTCAATTATTTTGTGTAAACGACACTCTAATTTTGCATCCTGATAATGCAGAGCAATTAATTAATTGGATTCAATTTTTAACAGATGCTCTTTTTTATGCTTTTAAATCTTGTTTACATAAAAAGAAACAAACAATTTTTCATTAACTTGGAAATTTTATGAGGTGTTATTGTCTTTGAATATTAATTACTTTTATATATAAAGTGTCATAATATAATTTTATTTTAATTTTGTGAATTTTATATAATAAGTACGTTTTTGTTGCTGGCATATTAACTATTCATTATTCAGAAATATTACTTAAATAATTTTTTTTGTATTAATCATATTGATTCTTGATTAAAAACTGTTTTGAATTAGAAAATATTTTAATGACTATTATGATAAATTTTAATGCATCGCAACATATATATATATATATATATATATATATATATATATATATATATATATATATATATATATATATAATATTTGCATTTAGGAAAATGTGATTTTATATTCTTTTATATTGATTTCTTTTTAGATGGTTGGCTTGGCATATGAAGTAAATATTCATTCATTGAAACTTGAATCTATGGATGAAAATGATAAATTAAAAGAAAAATATTCAAGAATAAATCCATCCTTTTTTGATATAATTCAGTATTCATTTTGCTATGCTGGTATTCTCGTTGGTAAGATTCCTTGTATTATATACTTTTCATGAAAACCTATATTTATTTTGATCATGTGCCATAAAATGTTTTGTTTTTCATAAAATGATGTAAACTTGCTTTTGTAATAAATAGAAAGTGATATCATTTGTCACCTCTAGGCAAAAATGATGCCAATAAAATAATTACTTTTGTTGGAAGAGTATGTGAAAATAAAACAACGTAAAATGCATTATATATGTAAATCGATGATATTGCAGTGTCATTAATTTTGTTCTTTACATATAATGCTGAGTTATTAAATACTTTCAGTAGTTAAGTAAAAAAACATTTCATATTCTCTAATTTAGCAAAATTATCAAATATCAATAGTTAAGATCTATAATTTGAATTATGGAGCTATTAGTTTAATATATGCTGGAGAAAAAACCCATCAAATGGGAATTTTTATTAAAATGGGGGTGAAACAGTTATTCTGAATTATTTTGACTTTTACACCATCTCCAATTATTATTTTTTTAATTTTAATGATTCATGCACAAAATATTTTCTTGTCACGAGTTAACATTTATGTATCAATGCCTATAGTTGTTTAGACTTAGAAATATTCAATATAGAAAAAATTCTGTCACATTTAACATCTAATAAATCAAAATGATTATATTCCGTATAAGATATTACATTTGATTTGCTTTAATAACGGTTAAGTAGTAGAATTTTAGCATTAATGCAAGAATACAAACCAGAAAAAGGTACTGAAAAATATATTTATTTTCATCCATAAAAATAATTACCTGAATAGTTAGTTTATCAAAAGAAAATGGAGAAAGCATTTAAATAATATAAAGCAGAGAAAAAGAATTATGAAGAAATTTTAAATCCTGTAATTAAAAATTGACTATTGATTTTCTGCTGTCCATGTATAAACATAAAAATACTGTTTTTTTCTTTCTTACTTATTTTTGCGATATTTTGTTATATATGCATGAACTGCAACTCACACTATTAGTTTCCATGACACTTTCTTCCAAACTGAGATGTCATGGTTTTGAATTAGGATTTTAGGATGTTATTAGCAAATGTTTTTCTTTTTCTTTATTTGCATAAAATTTAAGAAAAAAATGTTACAAAAAATTTTACTATTTACTCATAGAACCTGGGATCTTTAATATTTTTGGGGAAAATAAAAGTTATGAAATATAAGAGAGTTAAAAGAATAATTCAATTAGAATAATCAAGATAATTAATAAAAGGATTAGTGTTTTGTTGCTCAAAAAAAAAAAATTATTACATCTGAACTAAGAAGCAATACACAAAATTTTGTTCCTTTCCTTTTTCTTTTTTGTTTAATTTTAAATGTATGCTTACTGCATTTTAATTTATTTAAAGTTCATTTTAAATCTTTCTGAATGTTAATCAAGTTTCTTATCCTAAATTTATTTAAAAATGAGAATAGTTCTCTATGATATATTGAAATTCATATTGATGTCCAACGGGTACTGGATATATATATATACTTATATATAATATTTGATAATTAATTAGCATAATTGAATTTTTTTATTTATTCCCAAAGGTCGGTAAATACTGAAAAGTCTTAATGCTAAATCTTGTAAACTAAAGATGATGTTTAATGACATTAAAGATGAAATTTCCATTTTGCTGCAATAACTTTTATAAAGTTTGAAATATCTTGTTTTAAAGTTAATGGACTCTTTTTAAAAATATTTATATGAACTGCTCTAGTAATATTAAATTAAATTACATCTATATTTATTTATTTGATTTATTCTAGTAATGTTTAATGAAGTGTCATCTAAAAATATTTATTCGATTTAATAAGATCTAATATTTTCCAATCCATATGATAAATCTGCCTAAAACTTTGTACTTTATAGTGACATATATGAAATATATACCTGTATTATTGTATTGTCATCTCATGAGGTGCTTAGTATTATTTTGATATAAAATATTCTATATTAGGCACTCATGTAAGTTAAGCTTACCTCTAAAAAAATATTTAATGCTTATTTGTCTTACTTTTTTATTCCCTTATTTATTTATTTTTATTATTTGGATTTTTGTTAGATTTATGTTTCTCTTGATGAAATCTTTTACAAATTGTGAATGTTTGAAATTGAAATAATTTAAGAATATTTTGCTTATTATAGGTCCATATTACAAGTATCGAACATATGACGACCTATTTCATAAACCTTATAGTTCACATGTTTCGCACACATCATTTTTGAAAAAGAGAATCTTAGTTGTACCAGTGTATTCATGTTTGTATCTTTTATCAGACTACTTCTTCCCACTTTCAGTAAGTGCATTATATATATATATATATATGTATAATAATTTTTCATTATCTAAAGCTACAGAAATTTAATTTTAATTTCATTTTTATACACTTTTAGCTTGCATCTTCTGCTGAAATTTGGGAGCTTCCATTTTTATACAGAGTTTTTTATGTGTGGCCATGGTTTTTCAGTTTCCGCATGCGAATCTATGTAGCTTTTGTGTTAGGTGAATGCATTTGCATCAGTCTTGGCTTGGGTGCTTATCCAGAGAAAAGTGCCACTCAACCAGGAGCTGGACCAACTAATTTAATAGCCTTGAAAGAAATGTATGTATCTAAACTTATATTTAAAAGAATGAATGATAAAACACTCTTAAGGAAGCTGAAATCATCATTCAATACATGGTTGTAATTCCAATAGTGAAGCATTGTAAGGATCTTCTTGTGATAATTAGTTGAATTTGATATTATTCCCATTAATTTCTTTGAGCCAGATTACTAACATTGTGTGGTTCAAATCGGAACCCATTTTATCATGGCTGGTCATTTTCTATAAAGCCATAAAGACTCTGCTCTATGATGACAACTCAATTATTGCTTATGATGAATGTGTAACTGCCTTATGAGAACTGCTTGTTATTTTTGCTAATGTACATTTAGCATTCTTTGATAATGTTTTTTTGTGTCAGTTTTAGGGTTATAACTTTTGACAATCTCCTTATTCCCCCATAAAATATATTTCTTAAATTTAATTTTCTTTCATTCTTCTGCTTTTATTTTATTTTTTTGAATTCACCAGCTACTCCCCTAAGCTCACATCTCTTTAATTATAGCCATATATTGTCATGATGATTTTTGTATGTCTAAATATGTTTTATCATCTTTACATTTTCAATATTATGTTCATAATTTAAGAATTGCTTCGTAATCACAGTAAATTAAAAATGTTAATCAGCTGTCATATTGATCTACAATATGAATATTCTATTTGGAGAAATTTATAATTTATTAAAATGGTCATATATTTATTAAAATCTGTTGTTTTTGAACAAATGATGAAACTGAATTGATAATTGATCTAAATGTAATGGTAATCTAGAAGCTCGGATAATTTAAAATTCTCTTTAAACCAGCAATTTATTTTTATATTAAAATAAATGTATGATGTATATTGTTTAATAATATATCTTAAGTAATTATACAGATTTTTTTTAAAAAAATGACCTAGTTTTATATTATAACCATAGAATAATGCATATTCAATTTCTTTTACATCTATTTTGAAGAAATATCTGGAATATTTGTTTTGTATTTTTTCCAGTAATCAGTTTTGTATATGTTTCCCAGTTATCTGTTTTGTTTATATTTATAGATATTAATTAGATAGTGATTCTTAAATGTTTAAATTAAAAATCTGTTACCATTTGTTGCAGACCACTCACGAGTTTTCTCTTTTTTCGCTTTCCGTCTGTTACAGACAGATGTTTGGAATGTACTGTCCCAGGCTTATGTCTTACAGATTTCTTTGCGATCCTTTATGTGTTAATATTAAAAGTAACTTTTAATATTCTTATGTTATAACTTAATTAACTAAGTCAAAAATAAATCTAGACATTGTTATTTTCTTAATATTTTCTGAGAATTCTCATTAAGTTTTATGGAGATCTCTCAATAACTTTTGATTAAAAATTGTGATTACATTTCTTTTTGAATCAATTCTGTGTTTAAATCAATTTACTAATTTTTGACTATTAAATAAATAAATTGTGATTGAATAAGTAAACCATTTCCTTTGAATTCCTTTTTTTAGACAGACTAGCTAAATGGAAATCAAATATTTTTTTCAAAAAAAATTCCTGAGATAATAGAGAAAATACACCTCGGTTGTTCTGTATAAATGATGATTTATTTTATGATGTATATAAACTGCAATTTCCTTCAAAGTAAATGTATATGGATTCTTTATCAATAATTTCTTATGAGTAATATTGAAAATCCTAATAATTTCATACAGAGGGAATAATTATCCATTATAGATGAAAAAGAAACACACATTTTATTTAAATTTCTAAGTAATATTATGTTTAATTCTTGCAGTGAAAATGATCCCAAATTGCTGAATACCATTCCTTACAATTTTGAGACCATTAGGTGTATGAATGAAATGGCTAGCGAATTTAAGCCTACAATTCGTGAAGGAATCAGATACTGGAATATGACCGTTCAGTATTGGCTTGCTATGTATATCTACAGAAAGACTGCAGCTACAAAAACAGTCAAGTAAGAAATTTAATTTTAAGCAAATCTAAAAAGTATGTATTAAATAAAAATTTAACTTGCATTTCATAATTTTTTTAAAATCTGATTAATTATCTCTTTAGCCATTGTTAATAAATTAATAATTAACTGGGATGCATGTCTTCTTGTTATAATTATACTTTATAAAAAGCAGCTATTTGGCCTTTCTATTTTCTTTGATTTTTATAATAATAGTTTATAAGATGCTTTTAGACAAAATATAATTTTAGATCTTTTAATATCAATTCAAAATCTTGCATAGTACTTTTTTTTTGTTGCAATGACTTTTATAGTTGAATTAACATAATTTGTTGCCTTTTATTGCTACTTCAGCATAATTTATAATTTCAAAATAGAGCAATATCTTCTGTTAGTTTTTAAAGTTAAATATCTACATTCACACTGCTAAGTTAAACTTTATATAATATTTATCAAATTTATTTCAAATATAAATTCATATATCCTTGCTTAAAGATATAAATTAGTTTTTAAAATCATTTTGATAACAAACACTCTGCAAAAGTTGCAGTAAATTTTAAGCATATTGATTTCTTAACTTAAATTTATTTTTTATTATTATGATCAGATTTTCTGTATTTAAGTCAAGCTAATCTAGAATTCAGACCATATGGTAGAAGACACTAATTTCTAAAAAGAGAAAGAAAATTATGAAATTGAAAAAAAAAATCTAATGTGTAAACACATGCACATATAATTAGGTAGATGGATGGATAAGTATTTAAAAGATGAGAAAACCAAAGGAAAAAGAAATAATGATTAATAAACTTTAAGAAAGAAAAACAATATTAAAAAGGCATACAAAAAAAGTTCTGGTGTAACATATATTTTTATGAAGCTGTATTTTAGTATATTGTAAATAAGATATATCTTTATAATTTTTTTCTGATGATAAAGTATTGATTATTTAAATTATTAACTCGTTATGTAATTTTCAAGTATGGGAATGTGTTTTCTACTAATTTCTACATTTTACTACATTTTTCTTACCTATTGTTTATTGCAGTGCTATTAAAATGTCAAATTTTGAGCAGATGATCTACTCTTGTTGATTTATGTCAAAGAAAGAGAGAATATAAAATTTTATATAGGTTTCTCTAGTGTTTTATAATAGTATTTGTGTTACATAATAATATTTTTATTATAACACATTGCTAATATACTTTACTTTTGCTTAATTTTTACTAGTCCATTTTTTGATCTTTTTAATTTTATGTTTAGAAATTTTACTTTTTTAAATTTACAATTTGATAAATATATGTTGAATTCATTTCTTATCAGATCTTCCTAAATCACAAATTGTTGTCAAATTTTATGCATTTAGATATAAACTTTACAAATTTAAGTGGATTTAATTAAATTATAATTTAATACCAAGTGCAAAATTCTTTAATTTTTTTTTCTAAATGTGTTAATAATTTCTGTTTGTATCTTTATCTGATATGCTTACCTAAATTATAAATGCATTAAACTTATACATTATTATCTTAATTTTAAATTCAATTTTTTGTGCATTTATGAATATAATCATTGACAATAATTAATCTATTCATAAAATATATTTCTGAAAAAACATTTTCAAAAATTGAAGCTCGAGCTCTAAAATACCTGTTAATATATGGCTAGTGAATTAATTGCATTGCTGATATAATTGCCTTTAAAGAAATGTATCAAATATACTTAATTTTATGAAATGCAATTTTTAAATATTCCTAGAATGTGTAATCTTGTGAAACTGTATTGTGTATGTTGCTATTTCAATAAGTTGTTTTTGCCTCAAAATATGAAAAAATTGAGTATTCTTCTTGTATAATGATGATTTATGAAGAATAGTTTTAAATTTCTAATTTCCTTTTCAATAATTTTAATATTAGCTCTCAAACTTTATATGTATGTATTAAAAAATTTATTCATGAAATTGTTATTTATTCTTTAAGTGATTTCATTTGTTTATTATTTTTAGGACTGTTGTAACAATGTTTGTAAGTGCCATATGGCATGGTGTTCACCCAGGATATTACTTGTCACTGTTAGGAGGCACACCTTTATTGCTCATTTCTGAAATAGAGATTGAAAAAGCTTTCCGCAAACATGCTTCTGAAACCCAACAGAAGATTTATGATTTTGTGTGGTATTTTGTAAAAATGCAATCTGTGTCTTATATGGGAATTGCATTTATTTTATTGGATATCAAAGCTATACTGCATTATTGGAGCTCTATATATTACTTTGGTCATGTTTTTACAATATGCATGTTTGTGATAGCTATTATTAAAAATAAATTTTCGAAGAAAATTAATAAGAAAGATAAAAAGCTATTGACTGAGCTTACTGATTCAAAGTTATCATAACAGATACCTGTTTCTGTGTACAGAAATTGTAGTTTTTATTAATCAGATGCTAAATTTTAAATGTGCTATTAAAGTTAGAATTTGAGAAGCAATTTTAAATAATATTAGCATTTCATCTTTATAGTGATGTGCTTAGTTAAGAGCAATTTAAGCACTTTTTTAGGTTTTATTTATTTTTAATTGACTCTTAATATCCTATCGGTTGGATTAAAATAGGACAGAGTATTCTTTTCTGTTCCATTCAGTCTCATATGTTCAAAAGTATCGTTCAAACTGGTGCTTGAGCATTGATCCCTTTCCTCCAGCTATCTCAATGCATCAGTATTGATTTAAAAAAATTAATGGGGAAAATTAAAAAAATACTAAAGCTTCGTTATTTTTCTAATGAATAAAAAGTACTTCATTAGTTTTTTTATTTATATATATGAAACGTAATGATTCATATTGTATTTTAAAGTACACAGTAAATAAAGTTTCTAAATTTTTATCTGACCAAATGCAAAATTTTATCTTTATTAAGAATGTTTTAAAAAGAAATTTTAATTGACATACTTTATTTCATCACCTTTTGAACTGTATTTTATTATTCACCATTATTGAATATTTCTTTATAGTTTAGGGCAAATTCCTTTCATTATATATCTTCTTCCATTTTATTTCTTCTTATCATCATTCTTTTATGTTGGGTATTATGTTTCAAAGATTGCCAATTTGTAGAATGCTTTAGGAGGAACTATACCAAAGATATTGATTTTTTAATGAACCTGTTTGCACTGTCACCATTATCTGCAACATGGATTTAATTTCTATTAAAATTTAAAATTAATTAGCAATTTAAAAAAAATGTGATATAATTTGTTTTATGAAACCTGCTTATAGTTATAATAAGAAATTATTCTTGTAACTACTAGATGTATTGCCTTATTCTGAGTGGATAATTATATCACAGTTGATGTTAAAAAATGGATACAAAATGTAAACTGTACAAAAATTTCATTTGTGCTCTACCCTTCCTTCTGTTTTATTAATTAATAGATAAATAATCTGTAACAAATACTAATAAAATTTAAATATTAATAATAATTTTTTGTAATAAAATTTTTAATGAATACATAATACTACATTTTAAAATCGTGAATTCTTTATTTTCATATGAAGCAAAATTTAAGTATATTATATTTCAGAATGTGATATTGTGAGTGATTTGTTTTGTAACTGAACTTAAAAAATTTTGAGTGATAAATATATCTTTCACCAAGATGGAAGACAGACAAAAGGTGATATTGTGCAAGTTATGATACTAATTATTGATAATATGCATTGCTAAATCTGTACTTGCTAAAGCATTTGATAGAATTATTTAAAATTTGAATTCCAAAACTTGACTAATTTCTTATAACAGAAATAATTAAAATACCATTTTATGACTAGATCAGAATTGAAACATAACATTTATATTTATATTTTGAAGAATAGGGGGAATTAATGTTGACATTAAGTATTAAAACATCAATTTATTAATGGATTAGTAATATAAATTTTACTATTAAATTAGATAAGAAAATAATGGTACACACATACATGTATGACATCAATATTTCAATGAACATTTAGTTCATTGAGGTGAACAACATTACATACTTTTTTTACTTCATTTTAAATTTACAAATACAAAAAGAAGAATGTTTAAATTACTTGTTTCAATAAACAACTTTTTTTTTTTTGCTGTCAAGAGTTTTTGCAATTTCTAAATAATTTTATTGTTTTAGTTAGATTTTTTTTTAAATTGAGATTTCAAATTAGTAGTTATTTAGCTTTATATACAATTAAATTGCACTTAAATAAAAAATTTCATAGAGGTTTTTAGAAATAAGAATTACAAATAATTTTGACCCATTTCATTTTTGTTTGGTTCATTTATCCAGATATACTAGTTTTACAATAGTATATGAGATTTAATATGAATACAAAACCTTTGAATTTTTTACTTTGTTTTTTACTCTATTTAAAAGAAGCTCACTATTCAGTACAAGCTCAATATCAGTTTAGTAAGGGAATCATATACCATAGCTTAAATTATTTTTATACTTTATCTCTATAATTTACATAAATAAGAAAGTTTGCAAAGGAAGTGGTACTATAGTTTTATCACTAAATAGATTGATTGATGTATTAAGTATAAATGTAAGTCAAATGAAATAAAAAAAATATTTTTAAAATTTTTTTTGTAAGATGTGCTATTTTTTTCAATGGTGCAACTTTTTGCTAAGTCATTTAAAATAATCTTTCCATAGTACAAATATTACTCTTTCAAAACAAAAATAAGCAGAAATACGTTTTTGTAAATCATTTGAAAGATGATGATGTAGTATTTGTACTTTTCAAACACTTTTTATTCTTTTCTGATAAATTTCAAGATTTATTTACAAATGTGTAATTTTTAATCATTCACAATTTGCTAATTTGTCATACTTATTTACTTTTATGCTCATATTTTATTCTCATATTAATGTAAATTTTTTTTATTATTTTCATCATTTATAATTTTCAGATAAATACATGCATTATATAATTATTTTATTTGCATATAAGTTGTTTATGCTAAAAAGGAAAACTTTTTAATGTCTCAGGTTTTTTGCTAAATATTTGTATTCTCTAATCAATTCAATCATACTTTTCTGTTTCATAACCATTTGAATGTCATGACATCTAGTTACAATTCTGTGTAAACATTTTCTGGAGATAACTGTGTAAGATTTTTATCTGCAGATTCTGCTTAGTGTCTAAAACTGTCATTAAGCTTAGTGCACAATAACATGAATATTGTTGCTTTTAATTTTAGTTGTCAGTGTTTTGATATGTGATATGTAAATTTGTCTGTTGTAAAAATTATTGATCTAAAAATTGAATATTATACTATATACATATCTTTATAACACAAAGCTTCATCATGCATGGAAATAAAATGCTTTTCAGCAATATTTTTTATTGAGAGCAACCATAAGATATAGGTTTGATATATATAGATAAAGAAATGTTATAAGTGGAGATATGAACTGCAGCACTATAATTAATTTAATACTTATATATTCGCTTCTCATAATATTTGTTTACCTTTTTATACTGAAATTGTGACAAAAAGCATGAAAATAATAGAAAATATGTAAAAAGCAGAAAATATATGGAGAAGACTTTAAAGTTCTTGCAAGTTAGTAGCTTCAAAAGTTATTCAATGTGTGTGATAACTTGAGAGTTACTTATGTGCAGCCTCTAGACTAATTAAATTTTTTCCAATTTCCCCTACCCTTACTTGCTTTTATTTGATTTATTACTTTTCTTATCATTTCACTTGAATATTCTCATGATGGGTATATTACAGAATTATTGCATATAATTTACTAAATTCTGCCTTTTTTTATTGTTGAAATGTTTATAGTTAGATTGGTTAACTTAAAAAAAAAAATTTGGATAAAAATGATTACAAAAAAAATCACTATCCTTAGATGTAAATAAACTATTTTTGAAACATAAAAGGAATAAAAATCATGTAATAAATGCATTTTAGGCTAAGTTAAAAATTTTCTGTATATGAATCATTTGATATAAATTAGTTTTCAGAAGTGACTAATATTGGATTGATAGTGAAGGAACTAATGGATATGTATCAGCAGGATTATCATGTCAGTAATTACTTGAAAGTATTTTTTGAATGCCACTAGTTTGAGTAGATTTTAAATGTTGTTTATTTAATCCTCTGACTGCAAAATGTTTCAAATTGCTGTTTAATATGACATTTTCAAATAAGCTAAAATATTTTTTTAATGTAGCTAGCTGTTATTACATACTACCAGATAATTGCATGATAATTAAAATCTACAATTGCCAAAGATAAACATGTTAGTCAATGAAAATTGATTGATGTAGCAGAAAAAAGATTGATTTCCAGCCTGCAAAAATCGCAGGATAAGCAGTAGTAGGATTAATACATTTAAAATATTCAAAATTTTGATATTTTACACTGTGAATTGTAGCTGAATAGAAAGGTAAAATATAAAAATGGATAAAAAAATTTGCAACCTAACAAGCAGCCAGTTATTCACTTCATGTAATAACACTTTCATCATTGATTTCTATGTCAAATAAAATCTAAAGATAAGTATACCATTTCATTCAGTATTATATATTATGAATTTGTTATTTTATTCTGTATTTGATGAAATCAATAATTGTTTAAAATATGTACATATTGTATCTATATACTGAATTTAAAGAATCCTGGGGTCAGAAATTCCATTTATGGAAATTTCAGTACATACAAATATAACGATTTCTTTACTACCAAACAAATATTTGTAATTAATTTTTTTAAGGCAAAAGAAGATTGAAATTTTTCTTTGTCAAAGATATTTATTTAAAAAAGTATGCAGATAAGAACGTTTTTCAAAATAATTAAAACTGCTTATTGAAATTCACCCACCCACCTTTTTATTTTAATAATACTTTTGATTGATACATCAGTTATTAAAATAAATTTTTCTTTTCTGATTTAAAAATTTCTGTTTAAAAACCATTCTCACTATAAGAAATTTAAATCTTAATAGAATTTAGAGTAAAAATTTTATTCCAAGTGAGGAAAGAGGCTCAAATCAAAGAATAATGTACGAGTTACTTGAGAGAAATTAAAACTTTATTGTTTTTTAATTGTTTTTATTTAATGAAATCCATTAGCTTATTTTAACTGCTATGATACAATTTTTTATTCAATTATTTTTGTTGGTTATAGTTCTATTCAATATGAAGACATTTTTTTAATAATAAAAATACAAGAATCATGAAAATGTTAAATATATAGAGATTTTCGATTTATGAAAATTTGTTGTATGAGAAAACCAGATTGTATATTGGTATACAATATTTGATAAATAATTTTTTTAAAAAATTAAGAGTTCAAATTTTACCTATTATTTTTACATTAAGAGAAGCTTTTTAGATTATGTTATTACAAATGAGATAGGAATATTCTTATTTTTCTATATATATTAGCTGTAAAGTTTTGTAAGTATAATGAATTGTTATAAAAACTTTCAAGATCTTTTTGTTTTACAAATTATTCATTGATAAACATAATGGATTCACTATTTTCATTTCAATTATTTTATTCTTTTTTATTTATTAGTCATATAATCTTCTGATTGATGGATTTTGTTAATAAAATAGATAATGGCAGGATTATAAGTCTAGTATTATATTTGTTTGCATCATATTTGGTTTCCATATATATTTGGAAATATCATAGTAAAAACTACGTGGTTTGTTATATTGTATCTTTCTAATGTGCTTTTATGCAACCTAATCTATAAGAATGTTCTAAAGTTCTTCTTTTTCTCCAGTATTCTTAATTAATGCTTATATTATATTCAAAAATCAGCTTTATAACTTATATTACTGTATCTAGCTAGTACAATATTTTTATAAAGCAATTATCACCAAACTGTTGGAATTGTATCTTTAATAAGCTGCATATTTGATTCAAATTATATTTTTGTTTAACTACAAATATCATAGCATTATTGATAATTTTTTTGTAAAATATTCCTACTATATATTGTGATACTTAAGGTTTTTTAAATTTGTCATTAGTAATCTTAAGCAACCCTTTTTTAATTACAAAAAATAATGCCTTTAAATGGTAACATTTTTGATAATATTTTAAATTATTTCAGTTTTAAGCAATTTTGATCAATTAACAAATTTTTCCCTTAATAATTTTCATTACTGAGATCTAAGCTTGAATTATTTCTTTTTAAAACATAGGAATAACTCTTAGACATAAGAACTGACTAAGTCTCATAATAATAGAAATGTTAAATAGAGATATAAACAATTCTGTCTACTCTTCAGGAGAGCTAAATAAATGCATTAATTTAAATCTCTGTGGTTCTGAATAGCAGGAAAACAACTTTTTTTTTTTTGAGACTGAAAAAGGAAGATCTTTTTCTATGATAGAACTATGATTAATTATTAAAAAATATACACATTTTGTGTCATCAGGCTTCGTTTCTTTAATGTTATTTTTAACCATTCTTATCACAAATACCAGTGCTAAGCATTTATTAAATTAATAAAATGCTATTTGAAGAATTCCTATTGTACAAACAAATTACATCTATTGTGTTGTCATTTTAACATACTTTGGTTGCATTTTGAAGTAATAGATACTTTTGATAAAATAAAAGTTTAAAGCAAACATTTTAAAAAATAATTATAAAATATTGATAATTAAAAAATTTAAAAGGTTATTTCATATAAAATTTAAGTAAGTACCAGATTATTTTCTTTTAAATTATACCATTCAAAATCAACCAATATTATTATAAAGAATGATTAAACATTTCAAATATATGAAGTTCTTTTGTAATTATTTATTATTGCAATGTAATTTTAAATAAGGTCTTGTATTTTAATGGATTATTTGCTGTAGTAGAATGCATAATTAACTCATGTACTTCAATTTTGGTAAAAAAAATTAATTTTATTGTCTTTAACACTGAAAAGTTACCTTTGTATTAATATTAACATTTTATAATTATGCAACATGTTCAAATTCTTATTTAATGCTCAAAGCAATATAGATTGCAATTATTTTCATTCTAATAGATAACATTTTAGAAATATGATGATCAGAGCTTGATTTTCTGGAACTGTTAAACGTTTTTTCTTCACAATTATCTCTTGTATAGCTTTGTGTAAGATTTGAATACCAGTCTCTAGAAACTCACTAGCCAGATTATTTAAATAAAAACCAGTAGGTGTTATGCACTTAAATTTCTTTAATGATTTTACTGTAGACATTTTTTTAAAGGATTAGTTTATTGTATTTCGCTGTTGTAGCTATTTCACAACAATTTTACTGGATTTGTCTGCAACTGTAAGCTAGTCAGTTCTGTTATTCAATTTCAGCGTATGCATAAGTTTACAGTAATAATAAAGGATAATCTTTTAAATTAGATATGAATGCATCTGCATAGATCAGAAATTATACATGAATGTATGTTCAGTTGGGGGATTCTTGCCTTCATTCTGTACTCAAATGAAAGTTATGTACAAATGAAAGTATTGTAATATGTCTGTTATTTGTTATGAATATAGAAAATATTCTATGATTGAAAATAAATTGCTGTTTTTATGGAATTGTCTTTGTATTTTCATCATATTTTTTGCATTTGCCCAATAATGCATTAAGTTAGTTCTACATGTGAATGCTATAAATGAAACTTCTGTATTGCATAGTGATGATTTGTGCTTAACGAGTTGATTTTAAATGTACGTCATATTTTTATAAGTTATAGAAAGACATATTTTTATGAGGTTCAAGATCTTTTCGTGGTCCACAATACTGATTTAGACACTTACGATTGTCCATTAAAGCAGCGGGAGTGGTCTTTAAAATTTTCATATTCTCTAATAGACTTGCCATGGCACTGATGTTTAATCATGACCCTCAGTAGATCCTACAAGAGTCTTGATATAATAGTTACGAAATATTTGTTGGCGGTAATTTAGCATTTTTATAGAGGCTTATCTTGTCATCGTTGGCGTTTTTTGACGATTAATTTATGATATGCCGTTTATAATATTTAACAGTTGAATTTAAATTACAATCATGGTTTTCCCAACCGCTTGAAACAATGGTTTTACACAATATTGCACATGTAGCCAAATTTGATACACTTTAGTTATTGACTTTTCTAGCGAAAAGATCATTAGATTTTCGCATGACTAATAAATCTTACTAAGGAGCATACGACCAGCATACAGAGAAGATAGCTTTTGATGGATTTTATCCAAAACTTGATTCCGATTGATAATCTTAGAGGTAAGACTTCATACCGTATATCATCTCAGTAATTACTTTTTTTAAATTTCATATTCTTTTACACATAAAAAGACGTAGTTAATTTCTTTTAAAAAATGGGAAGAAAAATGTTTTAAAACATGAAAAATCCACAAAATTTGTATTAAAAAAATATCAAATCAAACTTTTAGCAATTACAATGATATGCTATTATATTATAAAATTGAAAAAATAAAGAAACGATAGTTCAATGTATTAAATTTATTTTCCTATAGTTCCTGTTACGCTTTTCAGATGATCGCATTTTATCTCTCAAGATGTTTTTCACGACATGAAATTGGTTCATAAAATGTAATTTTGAATTTTATAATTATATTAATCGTCTTTGGCGCCCATTTTAATTTCTTGAGATAATGTCTGTATTTAATTGTAGTTAAATAGTCCAAATATAGTATTTTTATGCCATTACTTCGGCAAATTATGGGACAATAAATTCATATCATTTTAGTTATCTCTCATACGTTCTATTCAGAGAGCCCACCTTCTTTATGAAGGGGCCCTGGTGCAAAAAAAACAGTTGGAACCCAACATTTTTTCAAAGTCTAAAAATATACAAGTACGAACACAAATTACTATTGCATGTTTATTTGATGCGTGATGGCATTAATTACTTAAGGGAATTAGGTTTTTGCAACTTCTTTTTCGATTCTTTTCTTTTCCAAGTGCATTTAAGTGTTATGCAGCCGTGCTTGACCGAAGATAATTTTTTATTAATTTGCTAAAAGAGCACTCAGCATTTATTACAGTAACTTACAAGGCAGAGAACAGTTTTAACACAGTTAACACATTTAAAAATAAATTATTTTAACTATTAATTAATATATATTGTAATACGTGTAGAACATTATTTATATCCCTTTCATTCAAATTCAAATCACGTTGCAAAGAAATTATTTCCATCTACATTGTTATAAAACGCTACAAAGTTTTGAGAACATTTTTTTTTAATCCATGTGTTTCTAATATTTTTATATTGGTAAC
The DNA here is from genome assembly GCA_026289955.1 of Argiope argentata. Lineage (NCBI taxonomy): Eukaryota > Metazoa > Arthropoda > Arachnida > Araneae > Araneidae > Argiope > Argiope argentata. Next base: position 6,127,643 of record JAOUZG010044845.1, read on the forward strand.
TAATTGGAAATGAATTTATCTTCTATCTGTACAATAGTAGTATCAGTTACAGAGTTAAAAAATAACAAATTCCTCACCCGACTTTTCTATAATTTCATTTTTTTCGAATTCGTTTTTCAATAAAAGGTTCTGAAAGATTTCAACTATGAAACAATCACTTTTTCTTCGTCTAAAAATGAGTTAAATTTTGAATTACAGTTTTAAATTTATTGACTAAGAGTGCAGTTGAGAACTACGGTTTTTACTTGAAAAATGTTTATTGATAGTGCTAATTTTGGAAAATACCATGAACCATTTTATTAAACATAAAATAAATGTCACATTTTATGTTGAATACAATACATTTTTAGCATCGAATACTGTTATATACATTGCATGTGTGTTCATATGATAGATTAATGAAGAAGCTAACATAAAACTGATGCATTTTACATGTACTGATATTTTGTTTTAAAAAGTTTATTAAAGAAGGAAACATATAATAAACGTTCTATTAGATTTGGGGGCCCGGGGCAACTGCCCTATATGCCCTTGTCTTAGTCAGACCTTCTGGTCAACGGGACTAGTTAAGCCCCTGTAGTTAAAGATTACGTTAATGTAATTATAATATGTAATAAAGTAAATTTTATTATGTAATTAAATGTAATTATATTATGTAATTACATTTAATTAAGTAAATGTAATTATATTACATTTACTTAATTAAGTAAATGTAATTATATTATGTAATTAAGTAAATGTAATTATATTATGTAATTAAGTAAAAGTGATTATATTATGTAATTAAGTACATTTAGTGTTATTACTTTAGTCACTTTCTATCCCTTAAGTTTTATTAAATAATTATTCTCTGTATTATTTTCAGGCTTTTTTTTAAACAATTAATATTTTTTTTTCCTTTTCAATTCACGTTTCTATATAAAACTGACGTAAGTGTTGACCAAAGAACTGAAAGTTTAAAAAATTATTATATGAATAAAATACTATAAAAACGAGAAAAAGAAAATGCAAGACTGTATGAATGTGCTTACATTATTCCTATTCCAGTTACAGCTATGTAGCCTTCATGCTGCCTTTATTCCTTATAATGATATTTTTCTTTTCAGAAATTAGGCTGAAATACTCGGATAAATGGGAGGGGGAGTGCGTCTAAAATTTGCATAGAATCAGGAGTAAAACATTACTTTTAAAAATATTTTAATTATGTATTTTTATGAAAATAAAAAAAATCATGTATAAAATATTCTATAAAAATTTTAAATCAGTGTTATTAAAATTTTCTGCATATTGAAAGAGTTTTTATACCAATAAAAAGAAATATTAAGTATGGCCTTTTTACATGATCGTCTACAAATATTAGTTTGATTAAATCTGTTGATGCAACTTTTTAGACCTGAAATTGGAGATAAGAACATTTCTAATTCTTGTTTACTCAAGATATAAAAAAATAACATTCTCTTTTTTTAAAAGAATTAATATGTGATAAAAATTAATACTGTATTGCGATATTGTGATATTATTATTAACAACTACGTTTTTTTTTAAATCAAGTATTTTGAATAATTTTCGTTCCATGTTGTTATAAAAGTTCAGTAAATGTCCAAAAAACAAATTTTGAATTGCATTTTCTTCTTTTAAATTATCTTTTTTACTGTCCCTTAATTAATAAATGAAAACGTTCTCTTACTAAAAACTTAAATAGATCAGGCTTGCTTCAAAGCAGTACAATTCATATGTAAATAATTTTGTGTAAGACTGTGATGAAAAGTAGGTTGGAATAAAGAAAAACAACCCTATAAATTTTAAGCTTGAAACTTAAATCCTTTTTTCAAAGTATATATATTTTTAATAATCTTATGTAAGAAAGTATTCAATCTCAGTTCATTAGAAATACTAAGTATCAGGCTGTGATTGATTGACTCAATTGATTTACAAGCTATTTCAGTTTGAAATTCTTTCAAGAGAAGTTTTTCATAAAATCCATAAATTCCGAATTAGTAATTGTAAATGATAGATAATTTTTATACTATATAAAAGACATTCATCTGATCAGAGGCTTCTTTGATCTGAGGAGGATTAGTGACACAATTGTTAATTTTTGAAGTAAAGAAAGCCATCTTGCACTTCTTTATATTTGTAAAACATTAATTTAACAATAAAACTCAAATAAACTTTTTTTGTTTTTGTTCTTTTCTTAAAAGAAAACAATGAAATCCCCTTAATGTGTTCCGGGATTAATATTAACATTCACTTTATATTACCAAAATCCGAACTGACATATTAGAAACTACACATTACTTTCCATTTGGTACGATCACAACATAGCCTAATGTTAAAAGTTTTTAAGTACAGAATTGAACGATCTGTCATTTGTAGCAAGAGATTGACGTTCATGGAATTCTTTGCCTTTTTCTAAAAAGCAACTGTACTCAGAATGATTTTCCCCATGCAATGGGGATTCACATTCTTTTGCCTTGACAAAAGAGGTTTGGATTGCAGAAATCTATTGAAGAAACATACACAGAATATATAATTGATATTTCCTGCAATGGATTATGGAAGAAAAATAGTTTTAAAAAACCATATTTGAATCTTAAAGAAAAAAAATTAAACCCTTAACAGGCATGAAAGTTTACCTAAAATAACTTATAATATGGTAAATTTTAGAGATTTAAAATTTTCAAAGTCCCTAAGATTTTGAAAAGTCGTGACTTTGTGTGTGTGTGTGCACGACCTTCGTAATACAAGGCCTCACAACTTGTTTGTGACGTCACACGGTGAGGATGATTGACTGCCGTGAGCAGAATCCCCTCTTCCTTGATGTTTACGTAGATTTTAAATTCATTAATGATTACTTAAATTAATTACTTTTATTTCATAAAATAGCTCATTACGAAGGTCGTGGTGTGTGTGTGTGTGTGTGAGAGAGAGAGAGACTAAGCGATAAACGTAAATGACTCCGACGAAATCAAATGTATTGAAGGAAATCCTCCCATAAAAGTCCAGAAGTACCTACTGTACATCAATGTATATTGAATATCAAATAAAGTTAATTAATCCCATAGCTGTTTTTAAAAATCTATAATTCTCAAAGGTTAATTTTGTAAGAGGGATTTTTTTATTGGCCATCTATCTACCTAATTTGATTTCTAAATTTTTGCATCCTTCACCACGAATTTGATTTATTCATGTTGTATACGACCATATGAATTGGGTCATGAAGAAAACATCATAATTATATGCGAAACAACTAGTTCTAGAAGTACAAAAAAGTATTGATGGTATAAATATGGGTTTCATTAGACAAGTTTTTTACTGCTCAAGATGGCTCTCAAATTTCGCTATGTTTCTCAAGCATACTTCTTTCGTTATTCTAACGAGAAGATCGGCTTTGAGAAAGTGCAGCCTGAACCTGAATCCCTCTTGACGGCTATTGACAATGGGCGGTATAATAAAACCGGTGAAGACTGTCGAGTGAATCAAGAAAATAGTTGGAGACTTCCTCACTCCCTATTCGTTATCGAGGACAGTCTCCATTGTCAAAAGCTGTGAAAAAGGTCGTCTAATTTGCAGGTGACGATCTGGTAGTGGTGAAGACTATGGAAATGAAAAAGGTTTTCGAAATGATGGGTTTGCCTCGAGTAATGGAATTCCAGTTTTCCCGAAATTTAACAAGATGGAGAAACCTGAGTTCCGTTCAAGGATCCAGAATCTTTGTCTGAGCATGCCTGGACAATATGCTCGATTTATTCGGCAGCTGCTAGATGACTCATGGGTTCGACAAGCTTGGTATGAAGCCCCCATACTTCACCGGCTAACAATGTCGTTGAAACGGTATATTTAAAGTGTAGTATGTCGATAAAAAAATAGAAATTGTAAAAAGGAAAATATAAATTTATATTTATCTTTCAAAGCAAATTTCTCTTTTTCAAACTCAAGAAGACAGTTTTTTAAAAAATGGGGAAATACTCATCTCATAGTGCGTAACACAATGAGATTAGCCTTTGCAACTACGAGCAATATCTTTACGATAGGTGCATGCTGTGGCCAAACATCTCCTACGTCGTGCCGCCAGGAACACATTAATTCATTTTGATGGAGTAAAAGCTCCTTTTCGCAGCAGACGTCATGTTCTGAGAGCAAAACTATCTTGATTTTAGAATGCACAAGAATTTCACGCTTCAAATGTACAACTTGCCTCCTCCGACACCAGCCCACGAGATTGAAATGGTGAGACCAGTAAAAAGACTGAAAATACACGATTTTTTACTTCTATTCCAATAGAACCTCCAATGAAGCCTACATTTGAGACTTTTTTGTGAGTAGAGCCTGTTCCTGAGACCTCTTTTCAAGTGGAACCAGTGGACGTGTCCCGAATAATTATTATTGCCTCCAGCTTCGAGTCAAGAACTTGATATAATATTTGAAAGAGATATTTAGGTAGAAACAATCAACGAGTTTTTGGAAGAGTTTGAAGGAGGTTTGTATTGTTCTCCATCGGCTTATGATATTTGATAGCATATTCATCCACTTCCAACAACATCATGTCGCTTTTCCTCCTAGATCAGACAATTACTGAAAATTCCCGGAGACTAATCCTACATCAGACGCTAATCTCGTTTCCACACCGTCACCTCCAATTTTTGAAAATGCAGATTAACCCCCAGACTTGAAAATGCGTATTATTGTGTTCCGAGAAAACTACATGTCTTTTTAAATAAATATCCATTCAACTTGAGAATGTAGAATGTCAATAAATTCATTTATGTTTATTTAAAGGCTCTGGTTTATTTCAAACAAAAAAAACCCGAAAACTTTTCTTAAAAAGGGTTTTTTTGCTATATGACCAAACTTAGAAAAAAATAATTTACAACATGAAATATAAAAGGCTCATATTTCTCATTACATATTTCTACAAAATGTTTCAATCAAATTTGATTATGTTCATTTTTACAGTTTCACATTCATAACTCATGTTTATCTTTTCATATTTAATGGGGTCAATTCATGTGACGTCAAAGGTACGTGACATGTGACTTCTGCGCATGGCATTTAAGTCTTCATCCTCAAAGCTTTCCTCGATGAGTCTGTCATTAACGCCGTCCACCAAGTATGAAGCGGATTTTTTGTTTACATTTGTAGCTGTAATTTTGAGTCGTTTTCTTTCTTCTTGTTAAAGTTAAAAGATGAAAGACTGATGTGCTGCTGGATGCTTTAATGTGAAACACAAGTTAATGCCATGATAAAATGCATTTTTTTTAGTTTCCTTTCAACAATCCTGACATTGGTTGTTAGCTTTGGAATGGAAGGTTGTTATTTTCGAAGTTGTGGTATGCGCCGTTTATTTTCAAGAATTCATTTAGTGAGTTTATAATCACAAAATTTTGAAACCCAAAAACTGTTCCAGTAATTTTTTTAAAAAAACCCTCTCAAAGGAAAAGAAATTGGTACGTGTATTGCTGTCTAAAACAAATGGGGACAATTAAACAAAATCTTCAATGCATTTCTAATTTTCTTTATTGACATTTGATGGAATTTTCTGATAACTTTGAATATGCTTAAAAGATTTTGAAATGTTTACATGAATATTACATTACATTTATCCTACAAAATCTTATCTAAATTTAATTGATGTCAGTAAACAAACTTTTATTGTAAAAACTATCTCTCTTAACTGAAAATTGGTAGCTGTATTGCTGACTTGGGTGGAGGTGAATAAATTTCTTCAAGATTTATTAAATAAATGGATCTTTTCCAACTACTGAAAATAAAATATTTTGTATTGATTGTTAACAGCATTTATAATTGATATATTGTATTAAAAGTGCTCTTAATTTGGTAAATGGAATGCTACTCACTTTAATGCTACTTTTTACTGAAATAATTCACACTTTACAAAATGAAGTTCAAAATTCTGTGAAAAAGATTCATTCCTGAGAATATTGTTAATAATATTAAAATGGGGGCATTGACAAATTTCACGAAAGAAAGGTTTTTCTCTGTAAATTCTTTTAATTTTGAAGCGAATCTTCAAAAATTAAATATGTCAAAGCATCATTTGATTTTTTTTAAAAAAAAATTAAAAATCCAGTTGATTTTTGAAAATAAAGACTCCAGATTCATTATTGACTGCATAGAAACAGATCAATCCAACAGAACAGCAAATGATTTCCAGTTTTTATAAAGAAGCTAATATTTTAAAAGATATCATAGTCATAATACTTTCAAGAGCTGTCAACTTCATTTCACTATTACACTGTGATAGCATATCTTACTAGGAATTTTTTGAAATTAAAAGTTCTGAATTTAAAGTTCTGAAATTAAAAGAACTGAATGATTTTGTGATGACAGATAAAAGTTTTCAAATTCAACAAGAACTTTTTAAAAAAAGGATGTAAGTTGAAAATAAAATTTTAAGTGACTGTACTCAGTTTAATGTCACTGAAAGAATTGATAACTGCTAGATATCTTATATAATATTACAGTAGAAAGAGCCATTTCAAAAATTATAATGAATAAATATTTTGTAGGGGCTGTCCTTTATATGTGCTTATATAATATCAATTACTTGCATGTTGTATAACTTTCAAAGACCATTAATTAACATCAAATAATTTTTTGTTTTTTAATTTTTGGCATTATAATAAAATGCATTTTGGAGTTTTTACTTTTTGAGTGTGAACCTTAAAGCTTTCTTTTTCTTGTTGTAATTCATATTATTGTTTTATTGCCATGTAATCACATCTAATAACTTAAGAGCAAAATGAATTGGTTCAGAGGTCATTATTACTAGTTTTTCAAATGCATTTGCTTATTTGTAATAAATTCAAGTCAGATTTATGTCAGGCAACTGTTGCTATGATTAAAATGAAATGTCATTAGTTTCTTTATTTAAACTGAAATTGATTGTTATTATAATATCATGCTATACTATTGTGCACTTCAGTGGTTTCTGTTTTAAAAAATATTGGTCTTTTCATTGAAAATCAACTTCTGTAGCAATATTTGTTATATATTTTTTATTTCTAACTTTCTTGTTACATGAATGTTTCACTTTTTTTTTCTACTTTAACCTATTGATTTTGAATAATAAAATTCTATAAAAGCATATTCTTTCAACTCCTCTTTATATCCTATTTTACTTTTATATTTGTATTTATCATGATCTGATTCTTGTTTATTAAATTTGCTGTATTGTATGTTTTATTTTATATTCGTTCTGAGTAAGTTTTATCAATGTAACTTTAAAATTTAAAAATACATTTCAGATATCTTCTGTTTTAAAACTGTATTGTTCAATATTATGTGTTTATAGGTGATAAAGAAAATGTTGTTCAGTATTCAGGTTGTTTCTGTTGAATAAAATTGATTTCATCATTTTTGACATTCTTGCCATACTATGTTTATATTCTTTGTGTCTAGAAAAAGAAATGATGATAAACAACTTTTGAGTTGTTTTTTTTTTAATTGGTAAGAGTACTGAAACATCCATTTAATCATATTTTTTAAAAATAATTATCATATGTATTTTATCTTTTTTAAAATGTGTAAATAAAAATTATAAAGGCATAATTTCATTCGTTTATCCTTTAATGATTTCTATAAGTTAAAATAAAATAACTGGTTCTGGTTGCATAGATTTTAAAAAATTGTATCTATACCTTTTATAGTTCATAATTTGCAAATGTAAACAAAATTTATTACATATATTAAAAATTTGAGCTTCATGTTTTTTTCATCTGAGCAAACTGAAAACATCAAAGTCTCGAATAAAAATCATTTACTTAAGAAAGTCTCTTAATAAAAATTACTAAAGAAAAAAAAATATATAATAATTTTAATGGTAAGCTTACAAATTTTAACTTATCTAAGAGTAATATTTATTTTTAAAATTTATGTTTATAAAATTCAACCTACAGAGGATAGGTTCTTTTTCCCTGTGATTTATCATTAAAATTTTTTTTTAAAAAAGAAAATAAGTAATTTTTTAAAAACACCACCATAGCCATTTATCAAAATGTATCTTTTGAACTATATATATATATATATGGAAAAGTAAAGAATAAAAGGGTAGCAAACAAATTAAAAAGTGATAATTAATTAGACAAAAAATAATTGCATTAAAAATGCTAATTGAAATTTTAGGGTAAGAAATAAAATTACAATACTACAAAAGTTTGGTGAAAATAATTCACAATATTAAATTTTAAAACATATGAAAAGTTTTTTATAATTATTCGTCTAGAGTAACATTCAACTGCAACAGCTGACTGCAATGCTTTCACCAACGTTATCGGCAGACATTCCGAGATGCGCAGAACGGTTGAAAATTGAACAGAATCGGTTTGTTTGGTACGTGACACGTGACCCATGAATTGACCCCATTCTACTATGTAATTATAAAATTTTATTTCTTTATAATTTTTTATAAAATATTTAATTCAACTTTATTTATGTTCATCCTTTAAATTTTCACATTTCTATTTAACACATTTTTTATACACTTTTAATTCAACCTTGTTCATGTTTATCTTTTAAATTGACATGCAAACCCTTGAAAAGACATTTATTTCAAATTTGTTAATATTTTGTCTGTATTTATCTCCTTACATTTCCTCGTATCGTTTTCTATTTTTGAAAATTTTTACAATGCTCATATTTTTCCGAGCGACAGTATATTTTTAAATGCTTTCTTAATGACGTCGAGATTTTATTGATTGATATTATTAGATTAATTCAAATTCAAAGTGGTAACAACATTAATAATTGCTAGCGTATGAATAATTGCTGTTGTTGAGAAGAACCTTTCGTTGAAAATGACCCCACTATTCTTTTTCTTTTGTAAACAATTAATGAATTTGAATTTGAGAGCGAGAGTTGTATTTCTTTCTGTTCCTTGTGCTTTCAATATTTGTTTTTCGACCGTGTGTTTTCCAGTGTTATTAATAGTTTCTCTCATTAACTTATGTTGCTAAAAATAGGTTGTCTGTCATTATATTCCCTAGTAGCACACAAATATTGTCCAATATTGATCAATATTCGTAATATTGTGGAATATTGTTTAACCGTGTGAGTACGGGAGAATATTTACCTTTTCGGTAAGTGAAGCGCAATAGCGATTCGTCGTACTCAAACGGTTAATATAAAATAATATAGCACAATATTGTACAATATTATGCTACAGGATGTGCTACCTAGGTTTTTGTTGATTTAAGTTTACTTTTCAAACAAATTCGAAACTTTCTTCTTTTTTTTTTTGTTAATTGACAATGCTTCAGCTATGAACAATGTCAAACAATTGATTATAGATACAGTGTAAAATAACCTATACTACTATTATAAATATGAAAGTTTGGATGGATGATGTGAGTCAATCACGCCAGAAAGGCTGAACGAAATTGTATGAAATTTAGCACAGAGATAGATTATAGTCTGGAATAGAACATAGACTACTATTCATTCCGGTTAATTAAGTGATTAAATTTTTATTAATTAAAAACTGACTTTATCCCAAAAATCTTCATTTCCCCACGGCCAAAGGAGTAAGTCTTCTGTTGTTTTTTCCCTCACGCTAATGAGCTTAGGCTTAACATGTTTTATACTGGTTTTTTCAAGCGATTCTGTTTATTTTCTTAGTTTTTGATGCAATTAAAATTAAACACTATTAATTAATCTAGCTTTGGGATTCATTCACGAAGTATTTTTTAATTGAAGGTGCTTTTCCGTTAGCCGGGCATAAGCGAAAATCACGAAAGAAATTTGGCTGAATTTACATTATTTTGCGGTTTTTCGCTTTAAAATCGATTAAATTCAACGGAATTCTACATTTGGCAATTTTTTGATTGTGCCTGGCTAACGGAAATGCACCGAATTCAAATAAAACATAATAAAGGAAATCAAAAATTTCCTATCTGTATTGCGTTATCCCAACTGGCGTAGAAAATTCACGCATTTGCGTTGCCCCAATTGGCGTTCAATTGACATGTGCAGTGTGTTCTTGCCTTGATTTTGTTTTGGGAAGACTAATCAGAAAAACGATTTTGAATAATTGGTTTGCTGTTTTATTTTATTTGAGGTACAAACTGTAAATAAATATTTTTTAGGTTAGTTATGTGGACTAAGCTTTGATATACAACCATTTGGGATTTTGCGAGATTCGTAATTTTTCGGTAGCGCTCTGTTTGAGTTTACATTGCCGTCATTTTTTATGCTACTGGAATTCAATTTTTCATGTTCATTTTCCTTGATTTTTACTTGCTGTACGTATTCCTTTCGCCTACTTTCATTATTTTATCTTTTTTATGCGCATTCAATTTTCTGCATTTATTAATTTTTTTCTATATTTCCATTAATTTGCTGTAGCGTTCATCGAAATCTTAAGATTAGAAACGCTATTACCGCTGTTCGCGCTTTATTTGGCCTTTTACTAAAATTTGGTGATTTTTTTTTGTCGGAAATTACTTTCAACAGCATTAAAGTGATACGGTCTGATGACATTTTATATTGTGATCAGATCACCAGTTTTCATACATATGCAACAAAATTTCCACGCGTACGAAGTCGCGAGTAAAAGCTGGGAATTACTATAGAAGTAATGAAACCGCCAACGAACATGGGACAAAATCAGTACCAAGGAATCAATATTATCTGTAAAATGCAGCAAAACTGCAAAAATTGCCCCAATGGGGTCAATTTATGGGTCACGTGTCTTGAACTAAACAAACCGATTCTGTTCAATTTTCAACCGTTCTGCGCATAGCGGGATGTCTGCCGATAACATTGCTGAAAGCATTGAAGTCCTGCCTGTTCTTAAATTCTGTAGACACAACTATTGGCATATATTCCAGCAAAATAAATAAAATTTATTTTAAAAAAAGTTGAATAAATAAAAATATAACTATATGTTGATTCATAATGTTACTTAAAAAATTATTGAACAATATTATTAATAATGATGTAATATCTCAAAAGACGAAATATTTTTATACTTATTGACAATGGTGAGCTTGCTTTTTTATGGAATCATCTAAACGCAATATAAAAAACACTCCGTACTTGCAAAATAATCAATTATGAAAAATATTTTATAATAAAAAAAGTAAAAATGGATGAAAAAATGCCTTTAAAAAGCATAATAAAAGCCATTAAAAAATATTGTAATCTCAGGGAGTAGAATAAATGACAAATCCTGTCGATACTGCTACGTTCAATGGTGGCGGAGTGGTCGGCTGTGCAGAAGAAGTAGAATAACTGAGAAATGATAAAAATTACAAAGCCTGTACCACTGAGAAGGATATTTTTCTCTGTGGCCTGTACCTTTATTACGTCTGGCGAAAGGGGAAGACAATCATCTGGTTCTACGCAATCCCCCATTCTCTGTTTTATGTGTAGCAGAACGAGCTGCATAAATGGCAAAATGACAACCCATGCGACGAGCAATACTCTCGTTCCTCACAATCTTTTGCGAACGGAAATACAGCGAAAATGATTATTGGAGTACCCATCCATTCATGAGCTACCTCCATATATATTTTTGAAAGCTTGGCAAGACAGTAGATGACTTGGGTTGCGAATGGAATTAGCCAGGCCCACATTTTTAATATTGAATAGCCATTCACAAACGAACGACCTATTCAGAAAATGGCGACCCATTATGTTGGTTCACATTGATGATCCGTTCGTTCCGACTTATTCTTTCGCGAACGACCCATCTCTTTTACATTCAAGTTAAGTCAATTGCTAACGTTAGTGGTAAGAACGACACTTCTGACAGAGCAACAAGTGGGCAGAGAAAAACTCAATGCATTATCTCGAAACATTATCTGAAAGATAGTTTCGTTCTCGATAACAGTATAAGATTGGAATTATTTTTAAAAAAATTTTAGACTCAAAATAATTAAATTATATTCAGCATGGGTGATAAATTACATAGCGGGTTTTTTCATCCTGTATTAAGAAAATATCAAGAATCATCGACGACTTTATCCCCATCAAATTTGATGTATCCAGTATTTATTATGTAAGGGTGATGAATATGCCCAATTCATGAATGCCATTATTAATATTATTTTTAAATTTGAAGCTGAATGTTATATATTAAAAATGTGCAGCATTTGAATTACTTTAACCTAAAATCGCATTTTATATGAATTTAAAATGTGGAGCTTGATTTATGTCCGAAATGGGATTTTTTTTTTTCTTTTTCAAATGGCATTTGCATTTGAGAATTAAGTTTTGATTTTTTGTTTTTCAACTTCGTTAAAAAAATAAATAAATTACCATTTATATGTCTGGCTTCCATTATTAAATTTTACCATTAAGGGGAAAAAATAAAAGTTCTTCATAAAATCATTTGAAAATTATTACTTTCAAAGAAGTTATTTAGAGGCTATCATTTCTTCCTTATGCTAAAAAAACAAACATTTTAAATTTAAATTATTATTTTTTATTTATCATTGTGGGTATGTTATTTTAAATATAATATTTAAATCATGTATCTAGCTGAAAAATAAGATTTATTTTACTGAAAATTTCATAAGGTAAAACTGTCTTGTGTAGTACATTATTTGTTTTAATCTCAAAATTTATTTCATTTAATAGTTAATACTTATGAAATTAGGAAATTGATTTGAATACTGTGCATTCAAAAATATGTTCTGACATTCAGAGATTTATCTAATTAATTATAATTTTAGAAAAATCTATTTGTATTTAAATTATCTTAATTGGAAATGAGTTTTATTTTGTTGAATAAATCTTATTATAATGATGTCATTTTTTTTTACTTACAAATTATATTAATATCATCAAAATAAGTAATATAACTCATTTCAGAAATATGTGTCAAATTATAAAATTATATTAGTTTATTATTTTATTATGTTTTTATCTGTCTATTAATACTCAACTATCTGATTTAATTATTTATATGCTGAAGTGATTTTTTGTAATGAAATTATTCATTTATATAGATCCGATGTTGATGGACAACAAGAAATACCTAGCATGCCTGGAGTATTCCGGTATGGGGAAAATAAGCTAATTACTGCTCTGAAACCTTTGATAGAAAGAGGGTTAACTTCAGTATTATTGTTTGGCGTTATAGATTCTTCACTGAAAGTAAGTTTAATTAAGAAAAATTTGTAAATTATTTTATATAATGTTATCTTTTTTTCAATACAGCGTTAAACTTAAAACTCTAAGCACTTTAATTCTGTATATTGTTTTTGGTATTTTTCTTTTAAATCAATTACTGTCAGATACTTTACTGAATAAATTTTCTGCTGCAACAGAAGATTCCCTATGTACTCCAACTTTAGTATGCAAATATAGTTATCACTGGCACATTAAGCAAAATTTAGTAATCATGTCTTTTGTAGAAAAATATTTTATAAAAATAGCTACACTACTCTACAGTTAAAGATAATCTGATAGGAAAGTTAATATTTTTTATTAATAAAGAAAGATTGATTCTTATATAAAAATTTTAGTAACTGATATTTAGGACTCCAATTTTTTGAAAAAAATATGGAAGGTTGCAAAACAACAAAAACAACCCCTCACCCCTAAATGAGCATGCATTATTTAAGTATACAATTTAAGTATATATTAAGTATACAATTTAAGTGAACTTATCAAGGGTTCCATATTTCAAACAGTTTAAAACATCATCTGGTATCTGAACTGTTTATCAAAAGGATAATAATCATTCTAACAAGGCAAGTTAATGTTCTTACATAGCAGATTTATTTTGATCCTATATATTAAATGAAAATTCTTCATTTCATATATAACAGTATGAAAGATACATCTATTGACAAAGATATCAATGAAAATACTATATATTAAACATTTCTATTCAATATTTAAAGAATATGTTGTCAGAAGTATGCATTTCTTCATAGAAAAGTTCTGTTTTTATCATGTCAGAAGATGATGTTATTTTGAGAATGAGAGTCAACAAAAATCCGTAGGCAAAAAATAAACAATCTGTAGGTGAAATATTGAAATTTTATTATCTGCATGAATATCTCAAAAAATCAGCTTTTAATATTGTGTTGCCATCACATTTATAAAAGCTCTGATTAAAAAAAATAATTTAATCACTGCAGCAAATAAAACCTTAAAAAATGTCATTTTGAGCATGTGATTATATGAAATAAAATAAATAGGGTGATATTTTTTTAAACTATAAATGCGAGACAAAGTTTTTTGGATCATTTGTAATACTAAAGTGACTCATTCAATGAAACAATTAAACGAATTAAAACATGATTTAACTTTCACGTGGTGCTTGGCCGTTCAAGAAATTATGTTCTGACATGATACATTGAAATATGCATACAGATTTCATTTTAATCTTTATATTCTTACTTTATATGGTAAAAAATTTTACTTTTACATTAAAAAAAAGTTTAATGAAAAATACTTTTTTCATTAATACTATAGTCAAAATTCTGTGTAATGAACTCAGGAATTAGCAACTTTTCTCCTTAATGCAATTTTTTTTATTAATCAATTCTAAATTCATGTTTGATTTGAATTACTTGGCATGATTTATTTGATGATTAAACATTAATGAATATATATTTATGAATCAAACATGGTATGAAAATAATTTCTCTTTATATTAACATGAGCTATTAATATTTTAATTCTAGAGAAAGAAAATGATTCAAATTTCTTTTTTCTTTTATTAAATTTTTTCTATCAAGTTTAGAATTTTTAGAATTACTCACATATCAGGCTTTCAAGCAAAACAGCTTAATGGGTTTGTTTTCTCATCAATAATATGTACTTCTCTATAATCTAAAAATCAATTTATCAAAAAATTTGTTAGTAAAATTAAATATATTAATTTTTCTTTTGCTTTGAATTGCCAACACTATTGTCACACTTTGCTATAAAATTGTCAATACCATAGTATCATTCCATGATTGTCAGTAAACCTTTTAGTCATAACTTGAATTTCACATTTATATTACTTAATCTTATAGTCAGAATACTTTTAAAGGTTTAGCTTGAATGCATTATTCTATAACATTTTTTAACACTGTTTTGAGTAAAAGACCAATTTTATTATCTTTTATAAAAAGCAATTTTAATTGTATCATTGCTGTGATAATTATTTAGCATATTTTGTTATTATATTAGTTCATCAAAATATAATTTTTTCCAATTGTTCAATGCTTACTACATCCCCCCTCCCATAGCATATAAAAGAGATTAGGTACTGTGTATTTTAATTTGTTGGTTATTGGGAAAAAGGCAGAAATTATTCTTTAATTTTATTCTAATCATCTCCGATGATCAACTGATTTGGCTTCAATAATGATTATTTAAATTTCTATTAAATCTCATATGCACAGCTAGAAATTTAGGATTTCTACAACAAAGTATTTTTCAGCATTGTATTGTGATGTACATTAGAAATAGTTATTTTAACAGATTTTCACTTATATTCTGCTTATTATACCCTCACATGCCAATGAATTAGAAACCCAAGATCAATATTTTATTGAACCGACTTTTGCATGGATAACAACTCTGATTCATTTGGGCATCAAGTCTACAAGTTTCTGGTTTGCATTTACACCCGGAGTATACCATGCATTGGCTATGCAGCTTTTTATATCTTGTTAATTAGATGGAAGAGTAGAATACTGTCGGGTGCATCATTCCACAATATCCCACACATTTTCTATGGATTAAGATCCGAGCTATATGGTAGCTAAGGAAGGTGTTGAAAGTAAGACTGATGCTCAGCAAACCAATTTTGAACACTTCTGGCATGATGTATAGGTGCATTATCATCCATGAAGTATCTGTCAACATCAGGATAAAAATTCAACATTGCAGGGAGCACTTGATCTGTGAGTATATCTAGGTATAGCATGGCTGTTTGTTTACCTTCGAGGAACATCAGTGCACCACTTCCATGCCAGCAGAATATGCTGTATATCATGCTACTCCCTCCAGACCCTTGCACAGTGCGAGTAAGGCAAGATGGATTCATGGCTTTCTGGGGTTCTCGCCAAATTCGGCGTCTTCCATCAGTGCAAAATAAGATGCACTTTTGAAAACCATTGCTATGGTTGCTTTTGAGAACCCAGTGAGATCTGCCATCTTCAAGGCTCATGCTTAATGGGCACCAACAATAAGCCCTTTTTCAAATGGTGAAAAATCTGTCGTTTTTCCCATTTTACTTCATTCATTGCTAAAATGACTCTTACACCTTATTTATGCTAGCATTCTAACCATGTGTAACCCATGTCATAGCAAAAAAGTTTGCATACATCATCCCTAGCCTGCATTCAGATGCAGATCTAAAAGGTTTCTAATTCATTTTCCAGTGATTGTATACGTGAACCTTTCTTTTGAATTAATAATTTTTATAACATCTTTGTACGATAAAAAATATAATTGTCTACTTACACATGGTCTCCTAAAGTATTGTAATTTTTCTTTTCAATTCCTCCTATGAATAGAAGAATGAACTAATCCTTCGACTACATTTATTTGAAGCTATTTTTATATTTAAATTTTTAAAGAAGCAAAAGCAGTAGTTTTTATGTATGAATTCATTATTTCTTATTATTCAGAATATATACTTCTGTATGATATAGAGAACTTATCTAAACTAATTATAAGGGTAAAAAGGAAATGGAAACATAAATTTAGACAAATATAGAATGCTGTGATACACCAAATGTACCCAAAGGGTTAAGTTAAGGAAGAATCTTTCTTCCTTAGCTTTTTACTTTGAAAGCCATTCTATTTAATAATGGTGAAACAATAAAAATAGTTTGAAATTTCATTGTAGCAATGAAAATATTGTTAAAAATTATACAAAAAATATTTAGATCAGGAAATAAAAATTAACTTCATGGATATATTTAGTATGTAAATTTGACTCTTTTTTTTTGTACTAGTTACTTATGTACCATGCATTATCAATGCTTGTTTTATACCACTTTTAAAAATTAGTTTTTGATAGAAATGAACTAATTTTTTTATCCAGATATTTTAACATCTTTTTAATAATGATAGTTAATAAAAAATGTATTAAATAAATGGATATCTTGAGATTTTTTAGCTAATTAAATTTTGATGTTAAAAAGTAATTTGATTGTTTTCTATATTTGAATGATTCTGTATTGATATCCCACTGTGTAAGAATTTGTATTTTTAACAGTTTGTTAAAAGTCCAAATACAATATTAAGATTACATTATAATGATAGTTTTTTAAGAAATAATTCTTGTTTAATTTTTACTGATTAGCACAAATTTTATCAGATGCATTTTTGGTATGTATATGAAAATTTTATTTTGCAAATGTAAATTTTATTTTAAATAAATTATTTTATTTTCATAGGATGAGAATGCATCTGTTGCGGATACAATAAGGAATCCAGTTTTACCTGCTATATCACTATTAAGAAAAACTTATCCTGATTTGCTGATTGCATGCGATGTGTGCCTTTGTGGATATACTGATCATGGTCACTGTGGTATGTTTTAGTGATTTTGATATTTTTTCCTAGATAATAAATTATATTTAAGGTAGCTGCTATTTTTGTGTTTTGATTTTATTTTTCATTTTAAATGCATGAAATAATTAATTTTGTTCTCTTCAAAATGATAAATCTAAGCATTTGGATTGAATTCCTCTTTAGATATTGTGTTAATATCTGTTTTTATATCAGATTTGGGCACCAAATAGAATATTATAGTTTGATAGGGTATGTAAGCCAATTGTTTGTACATTATTAAAGGAAATTCTGGTTGAAAGTTCCTTATATCCTTATTGTAGCAAGGTGTGTATAATCCAAGAAAAGATGCTTTTTTGGCTTTTTCTTATTTATTTTTACACACACACATATAACAACACATGAATGATGATCACACACAATATATATAAGGTCGCACTTAACACTGATTTAAATATAGGAAGTGGTGCTAACAAAGAGTGATTGAATAATTCCTTTTGCCACTAACAAAGAGTGAGCAGTGCTTGCTTTTACCAGTTTCACATCAACACTCTGGTTGAAGTGTTTATAATAAAAATGCTCTAGTGCGCATCTCTCACATACCAAGTATACATATGGTCTAGAGCATACTGCACCATATATGTTCAGTATTAACTAATATTTAATATATTGTTACGTTTTTAGCGTAGCGGGTTCGGATTGAATGGACTTTATTTGAGGACAGCACAAACAAATTTATTTACAGCTATTTACAGGATAATTAATAAAGTAACAATTTCAGATAAACACATTCCACCAATAATCAGTCACTTACAGCGTAAATGCAAGTCTTACGCACAATAAACACCGTTTGCAAAGCAGCTATAGTATAGCACAGCAACAGTAAATCACAGCGAGCTCAACAACACAGCGTTAACAGCAAACGCAAACGCAGCTCACAAATCCTTTAGTCCAGCGAGACGCTTTTTATTTCAGAGCAAACTCGCAACTAACTCGATCAAATCACTATAGCAACTAACTAACTCACGCCGGCTACTCGTCCTTATATAGCCGAGAAGCGCGTGCACCTGAATCTCGTGAAAATTCTCAAAACATCTCGCACAATCTAGCGGCTACTAGACTATTCCTTTCGCCAAACCAATCAAGCTGGCGCGAGGCTCCTCGCCATCTTTGGCGAGTTTTCGTGCCGCTCGCCCGCTTGTAACATTGCCCCCTCCTCAAGGACTGCACGTCCCGGGCAGTACAGACCCTGAGCAGAAGACACTCAAAAGTAACAATACCATACACACAAAATTACAGACAAAATCATTGAAAAAGAATTAACATAAAGAACACTATTTACAAATATACAGGTCATATTTACATAAATGAGGAAACCATGGTTTCACCTAAGTATTTGACAAGTCACCATAATAAGGGGCTAGCCGGTCGTAATGTACTACTCTTGGTTTTGAGTTCGGTGACTTCCTTATTCGAACCACGACGTCATTCAGTCTTTTCAGGACTGTATAAGGGCCTTCCCAGGAAGACTGCAGCTTCGGAGAGAGTCCCTTTCGTCGAATCGGGTTCCAGAACCATACCTTGTCACCTTCCTTGAATTCATGTCTGGTGGCTTTAGTGTCGTACCTGGTCTTCATCTTCTCCGTCGTTATGTTGATCCGATCTCGGGCAAACCTGTGTATGTCTTCTAAACGGGCCTGGAGGTCTTGAACACAATCCACAGGCGAAGAAGGCGTATCCGGAGGAAACCCGAACTGAGGATCACAGGGCAGTTGGAGTTCTTTACTATTTCCATTGTCCGTCCGAGGAAGAGGTCTCAAGATGTCAGAGGTCTGTCTTTCAAATGGTGCGCCCACATTATCCCGCTGTAACGTATCGCGACTGTGTGTTTTCGGTCCTTTACGGACGTTACAGTCATCACATGTTCTGCACCATTCTCGAACATCCTCTTTCATGTTCTTCCAATAGAAACGCTCCCGGACATTACGAGTTGTCTTCATGATTCCGAAGTGACCACCTGCAGGACTGCTGTGTAACTCCTTCAGTACTTGATTTATCCTTGATCGGGGAAGTACAAGTTGCCACTTAAATGACTTCCCATCTTCGGACTCCCATTTTCTATACAAGATACCATTCCTAATTTCGAATGAATTCCAGAGAGCCCAATAACGTTTAGCTCCCGTACTGAGGCTTGAAATGTCCTGCCTTTTAGGTCTTGAATCGTTTGATTGCATAACTTCCATAATCAGTTTAATATCAGGATCATTCATTTGTTCCTTGCGAACCTCTTCATCACTACAGGGATCAGATTGAGGTGGGACGGCTTCTGCGATCTGGCGCACAATTGATGTATCAATCCCATGTTTCTTTTCCGCCGAGGAGCAGTTGCGACAACCCTCAGAGCAGGGTTTTCTTGACAAGGCGTCTCCATTTCCTCTTCCAGATCCCAAATGGAAAAGAGTCACGACTTCTGATGTGGAGTGCAGGGAGTTATTTTTAAAGTCAATTACAAAATCATACTTCTTCAGAAAGTCCATACCAAGTATGAAATCATCTGTAATTTCCGCTACGTAGACGACATGGTCATAAGTAGCATTCCCAAATCTAATTTCAGTATTCATTTTCCCTATAACTGGGATTCTGTCACCAGTGACCGTTTGGAGAGAGACACAGGACGGTGTCCAGAGAATTTTCCTCCCGAGTTGTTCTGCAACATCTCTACGCATGATGGTCACGTTGGCTCCTGTGTCAACGATCATTCGGCAGGGGATTCCGTTGACGAAGGCTTCAACAAATACACCATTTTCACCGCCGCCTCTGGAAGATATTTGTAAAACTCTCAAGCGGTTTTCCTGGTTGCTTCTAGAAAAGTCTTTAACCCGTTTATCTAATCGGACCGAACAGTTCCTTCGAACATGGCCCTCTTCGCCGCATTTCCAACATTTCACAGTTCTCTGGCCATGTTTGTTGGACCTTTCACCTCTTTTTCGGATAAACTGGAAAATTGTTTTCATCATTTCGAATAGATTTTGCAGCGAAGGATCCGATGCATCTTGAACCTTAGCACCTCTAACGGAATGGCGATCCATCCTTGCAGCTTGTAGAGCGGCTTCAACTTTCATGGAATAAACCAAAGCTGCTTTTAAATCCTTCAATTCAGCCATTCGCAGGGACATTTGTATTTCTGGATCCCTCACACCGTCTATGAAATACTGCAGGGCCAGTGTTTCCCGTACCTCGGCAGGACAGTCGGAGAAGGCAAGATGGGAGAGTCTCTCTACATCTGCTGCAAGCTCTTGCAGGCTTTCATTCGATCGTTGTTGCCGGGTCTTTAACTGAAGACGGCTATAGTCCTTGAGGCACTTTTCTCCGAAGCGCAACTCCAGAGCATTTGAAAGAGCTTCAAATTCCAGATGTTGATCTTCAGGAACAGTCCTCAAAATATCAGCAGCTTCTGCCCGTAGTGATGCAGCCAGTTGACGAGCCTTCGTGACTGGATCCCAACCATTGGCTTTTGCGACGATGGAGAATTGAGTCTTGTAGACTTGCCAGGATGTTTTTCCGTCGTACGTGGAAACTTTAATGCTTGATTTAGGAATAGCAGGTCCATGTTGAAATATTTCGGGCTCACGAACATTCGAGGATTGGTTTTCAGATTTTATCTGTGAACCTTCCATTTTCCTTAATTTTTCCTCAACTTTCCTTTCAATTTCTTGTTCAAAGGTGTTCAATCTTTCATCAAATCTCTTCAACCCTACGGAGATTTTCACCATTCTGCTCACAACTCTGCTGAATATTGCGAACCTTTTCCGCCAAAGCATCCACTTTGGTGTTGATTGCTTCAACAATATTAGATTGGCCTTGTTCTATCTTCTCCATATTCTCTTGGCCTTGTTCTATCTTCTTCTCCATATTCTCTTGGCCTTGTTCTATCTTCTTCTCCATATTCTCTTGGCCTTGTTCTATCTTCTTCTCCAACTTCTCTTGCCCTTCTTTCATTTCTTTAATGAAAGCAAAAAGCTGCTCAAATTTAGTTTTATCTGCTTCCTCCATCGCTCTGGTCTTCACCATTCAATCCCACTTCTGACACCAGTTGTTACGTTTTTAGCGTAGCGGGTTCGGATTGAATGGATTTTATTTGAGGACAGCACAGACAAATTTATTTACAGCTATTTACAGTTATTTACAGGATAATTAATAAAGTAACAATTTCAGATAAACACATTTCCACCAATAATCAGTCACTTACAGCGTAAATGCAAGTCTTACGCACAATAAACACCGTTTGCAAAACAGCTATAGTATAGCACAGCAACAGTAAATCACAGCGAGCTCAACAACACAGCGTTAACAGCAAACGCAAACGCAGCTCACAAATCCTTTAGTCCAGCGAGACGCTTTTTATTTCAGAGCAAACTCGCAACTAACTCGATCAAATCACTATAGCAACTAACTAACTCACGCCGGCTACTCGTCCTTATATAGCCGAGAAGCGCGTGCACCTGAATCTCGTGAAAATTCTCAAAACATCTCGCACAATCTAGCGGCTACTAGACTATTCCTTTCGCCAAACCAATCAAGCTGGCGCGAGGCTCCTCGCCATCTTTGGCGAGTTTTCGTGCCGCTCGCCCGCTTGTAACAATATGAATAATTGTACTAAGAATAAAAATTACAAATAAACTAATTAAAGATTTTAAAAAAATTGCAAACAATAAAATCACAAACACTAATGATGTGGAAGTTTGAAGAATGGGATGTTATTAATTTAAGATGAAAAGAATTAATTATACTTGTTATCTATGATTATAAAATTATGAGCCTTCATATAGATTCTGAGTAAAATTAAATATGTTCAAAACCGGCACAAATCTATTGAGTATCAAACATGCATGTCTCTGTCATTCATCACAAACTATAAAATGAACAAAAGGGGGAAAAAAAGAGCACTTATTTACAAAAAGAAAGCTATCAACATCTAATTCTGTATATTCAATCTAATTAGAATCTGTATGACAGTTATTCCAATCTACTCATAATCTATATGGGGGATCTTTGGAATTCTGAAATTTTTAAAATACACATGTTGAAATCATTCAGTATATTGCTATTTATAAAACTTCTGTTTTATGTAATACAGTGGAAGTTTTTGATTTGACAGCATTTCTGATTATTTTTTTTTCAGTAGAAGTGTTATTTTTTAATATTTTTTAAAAGCTATATCTTAACAAAATTATGATATCTTTTGTTTTTTATTATAATCATTTGTAATATATTGTATTGACAAGGCAATGCATTTTTTTTCTTATTTAAAATAAAATATATTTGAGGCTCAGATTTTCCAAATTATGTTAATATTTTTTTCTTATTTATTTTCTGCCATTGATGTGCTCATTAAAAAAAAGAATGTATTTTTTACCAACATATTTTATGAATTTTATTTAGTAAAATAAGGGTAAAAAGAAAGGAAGAAATCTTTACATTTAATAATAAAGTAAATTCTGAAAAGGGCATACTTCTTTTTGTGCGTTATCCCCTAGTGAGATAGAACTGCCAAAAAGTATTTGTCTCAAACCACTGAA
The DNA here is from genome assembly GCA_026289955.1 of Argiope argentata. NCBI lineage: Eukaryota > Metazoa > Arthropoda > Arachnida > Araneae > Araneidae > Argiope > Argiope argentata. The sequence continues at coordinate 6,150,712 of JAOUZG010044845.1, forward strand.
TACTGAAATGAACAGTATTATAATGCAATATTTAATTATAAAAAATTTAATAATTTAAATGAAGATTGATATATATATGTTATAACTAAGATTCCTATTATAATTTTTCTTACATTGAAACTTCCTTACAGTCTATTTTGAAGAAAATTTTAATATTATTCTGTTAATCAAAATAATATATATATCCTGCAATTGTTACTGGATAAGAGAATAAGAAAAGAATGTGCTTCCCTGAAGCTTAATTTTTATTTTTATATGAAAATGTTAATTGGTATGATTGACTTGTTGAAGAATGACAATAGTGATGCGAGTTTTCATTTATCATATATTTATGTGTATAAACCAAGAATTTATGGAACTTTACCCAATGTCAGTTATATGTTGATTCACTTATTACATAAAATACATAAGTACAATTTTGTTAGTTAAACGTAAGCAGTAATTTGGTAAATTAAAATTTTTTTATTTTTATGGTTTAAATTTCATAACTTTAGTAAAAATTAATTTTAAACAATATGAGGTATTCTATTTAAAAAATGATATGTTTTATTATCAATTTTTTTTATTATTGCTTGATTGCTGTTTTGGATAGTAGATTTACATGCAGAAATATTGAGCGGTCTTGCTATTAGACTTTTCAATAAATCTGATCATTTTTAGTTTAAAATAATCTGTATAGAAATTTCTCTTCTGGATATTTTATAAACAAACAAAAAAATAATTAAGATGGCACAGAAAGTAAGAGTATCTCAAATATAACAGATTGTATACCATACAGCAAATGAAGGGAAAATTTGATCAGTTGAGATTGAATTACTAGAGTTAAAATTATCATGATTGTCTTCTGGCGTTTATACTTCATAGTGACTTGATTGGAAAACATTCCATATATTTTATTTGATGGTGACATATTTTGAAGATGCATATTTTTAAAAATTTTTTATTTCGGCTTATACACAAGTTTAAATTTTTAACAAATTATGAAGAAAAAATGACATTTTATTTGGAAATATAATACTGTAGATTTCTTTTTGCTGTTACTGATTTGTACTTTTATGACATTTTTGATTTTTAATTAAAAGTTTTGTTGTAGATGAAAACTATTGATTTATCATTATTTTTTTTCAGGTATATTAATAGATGGAGTTATTGACAATGAAGCCAGTTTAAAGAGATTAGCACAAGTAGCCATGGGCTATGCAAATTTTGGTAAATTCTAAAATTATTTAAGTAAAATCTTATTCTTTAATTGAAAAGGAATTTAAAAGAAACTATCTGGATACTGATATACACATATTTTATTTTGCTGTAAGTAGCTGCAAAAGGAAGACACATTGTCAAAGCTTATTTAGCTTATATATGTATACTTGTCAGAATTACAAGTATACATATTTAACAAATTCGTTAAATTCTCATGTTTAAATTCATTGTTATTAATTTTCGAATTTGTGGTTAAATAAATTGTCATTATTGCTACTTATAGCAGCAAATGGTTGCTATAAGAAGCTGCAAACACACACACACATATAGTTTTTTTAAAGTATTGTAAAGAGATTTTAAATGCCTAAAATAATATAATTTAAATCTTGCTTAAGGTTGCCATGTTGTGGCTCCTTCTGATATGATGGATGGTAGAGTAAAAGCCATAAAGGATGTGCTTGATGCTGCAGGTTATGGAAGTACCGTTTCTGTTTTAAGTTACGCTGCAAAGTTTGCTTCAAAGTTTTATGGTCCATTTAGGTAATTGAATATTTTATTGTGTTATTTAATATTTTGGAAATAGTTGAAGAGTGAAAAATATTTCATATTCTTTAAAATTGTTTAAAAATTGAACATCAAATCTTAAAGAGTAATTCTGTAGATTGAATAGTACATTTATATATGTAAACAAAGAAGAATCGTTGAAGGTAAAATGTTAAAGTGTATCAAAATTTTCTAAAATTCAGGCAAATGTATAATTAAGCAAAATTTGTTCTTTTGGGCAAAAATAAATCTTAAAAATAGTGCATACATATCATAAAATCACATTTCTTTAAAATCGTCTTAATCATTTTCTATCAAAGTATCTGACTAGGTGAAAATCGTCACATTTTAAAAAACTAACAATTTTTTTTGATGCATAATACTTAAGCCTGTTCTTTTATTTTTCCAAATCTGCCTTATTTTTTATTCTAACTTCTTTAAAAATAAAGTTACAGCCATTTTAAGTTAGTATAGTATAACTAAAGTCAAACTAGAAGTTGATGCAAATATCATGATCTATCAAAGAGTTTCGATGATAAAAATTATTAAAAATAACTAGACTAATTAATATATGACTTTTATGCCTGATAAAATATATATGTAGGTATTACTTTTAATTTGTTTAACCAAAATTGGAAACAAATGTATTGTACTGAAGTCCTGTTTATTTATTTTCTCCATAGTATTGAGGACTTCTCTAGTGATATATTTATAAGCTCTTTTCAACTTCAAACCACTTTTTTATGCAATCCTAAATATTTATTTCTGATTTTAGTATGCCAAAATATTCTAAGAAACATAGTTTTCATGTCAATAGATTTACTCAAAGTGATGAAGTGCACCCATTTACTTCAAATGTGACTACTGCTAGTACATTGAAATTGGATACTACTTTTATGATAATGTTCTTAACATGGATATCAACAAAGAATTGACAGGAAATCACATAATTGATTCATCTATTTTATTTAATGTATTTTCTATTCTTTGCTGTCTTGATTGCTTCTCCACTGGTTTGCATCTCAGTGAGGATTCAAAGTTTGGACTGTGTTCAAATTTTGTAAAATCTTTGTAAGGCATTTTTTTCTTTTAGAAATTTAAATCAAATAGTATGCTTTTTTTAAAAAATCAAAATGATAAATTCTGAAATTACTCAGAATAACACCTCAATTTTCCCCCAATGTTAATGTTATGAAATAATAAATAATTTTATGAAATGCAAACTATTCTCTAGATATAGAGAGATCAACATCAATAAGATAAATAGCACCTAAATTTTTGTATATATTATCAAATTTAAATAGTGATAACTTATTAATTGCTTTTTCCTTGCTATCTCATCTTAATCCGGATATGGCTTGTGAACACATTTGTAATCATTGCTTTCAGAAATAATATAAGATGAATTTCTGTAATTTTATAAGCCTTAGAAGACATTATTTCTTTCAAAAGTATAAATACTTACATATACTGTTAAATACTTCTCAAACGTAAATATATGTGGATGCTTACATTTCTGTACATAAACAACCTATTCAATATGATTTTGAGATAAAATATCTTTTGTTCTTTTTTGATATTACACTATTAGTGTAAAATAAACATTTTGCTTACATGTAATATTTGTGTCTACATACTGTTTGTTAATTAAAATTTATTTCTTAAAATCATTAATGATTTGCAATTTTTAATAGATTATATAAATGTATATAATTTTGTTATTTAACATAGTTGACTAATATGAATAGTAAAGGAATTAAAGCTGAGTTAAACCTTTTATTTGATTGCTCGGGCTTTACTAAGGAGTTTTGCACTCATGCCAGTTTTATATGCTAGATTTTGATTAGTTATTTTGTTATATTTTTACCTTATTATCATATATATAACTTTTTGAAATGAAAACCTTACTGAAAATGCATTCAATGCGACATAAATTTTGATTTTCAGAGATGCTGCTGATTCAGCTCCAGCCTTTGGAGACAGGCGGCAGTATCAGCTTCCTCCTGGAAGTAAAGGACTGGCATTGAGAGCTGTGGTATGTTTATATATATATATATATAGTGCATCTAAAACACATTGCAGGTGTATAAACATTGTGCATATAGACACATGCATTTAATTACAAAATTTCATTAAATAAGGTTAAACTTTTTGGTTTTTATTGAAGTTAAATAATAAAAAGCATTAATCTATTTACTCACAAAAAAAGTTCATTCATCATATTTGCAAATTTTGTTGATTTTTTATTTATAAATTTAAATGGGGTTACTCAAATTTAGGGAGAAAAAACATTTATTTTTTAGAAATGAAAATATTTTTCTATTAGCACACCATTTGATTATTGTGACTTGAAAGTAATTGTGGATAATTCTGTTCATTTAGATTAGTTGAAAATTACAGCTTTGATTTAATAAAGAATAGAGAATTATTAAATTTATAAAATATCTCAGTGAAGTAATAAAATTCTTTGCTCACATTTGCATATATGATATAAGCTAATAATAATAAGAATTCTTTGAAGGTTGGTGATTTAGGTTGTATGTAATTGCATATGCAAGTATTATGAACAAAATACGACTTTGTATAGATGTCGAAGATATTTATTTTGAACTAGCTTTGTAAACAATTCAATTAATTGTTTTTAAAAAAATACTTTATTATCTGATTAAGCCTGCTTAATTATGTATTGAGATATGAATCTTGTCCTTGAAATTTGCAAAAGTAGCATGTTTAAATCCCTACAAATTTTGCAGATTAAATCATAGTACTCTGTGTAGGTATAAGTGAATATAAGAGAAATATTTTACTGTTGAAAATTTAATAGTTTAGAATGCAAATAATGTAAAGTTTAATTATGAATTTCCTCTGAAGTTTTTACAATTGTCCATCTATTAAAAAAACAACTCTGCAATAAATGTTATATATCAAATAATAAATAAATGCTTGTTCCACTTTTTTTTGGTCGGAGGGGGAGATGCATTGTATGCTTGGTATATTGCATATATTTTGTTAATATTTTTGAGATGGATGCAAAACATATCATTGAATATCATCTTCCTTTTAAAAAAAATTTAATTCCTTTCCAGCAATATTATGTATTTTAGCCAATTCTTTTTTGGTTCTCTTTTCTTAGACTGCAAGAATTTATTGCTAAAACACATTTTTAAGAAAAAAAAAAAACTTTTGTTAACTATTTTCTGCATGTTATTATATAAGTCTTTAATGAATGCAAGGTCATTCAGTAAAATCAATAATATTTTCCCTCTTCTAAATAATGCTTCACAATTTTGTGTTACAAAATAAGTATAAGAACATATTTTATTCATGCAATTCAATTGTCCAATAATGCATATGTGATTATTTTCTTGGATGATATGTTATTAATATGCAACCTTACAATCATTGACTTTCTGGAGCCCAGCACCCAACAGTTGTTCAAATTTGCAATTGTTTTGAGATATTGTAAGTTTTTCTTTTAGATTTTTTCTCATAAAATCTTATCACAGCACATCCATTGTTACCATTTTACCAATAAACTATTGTATTTTCTTCAGACGTTAACCACTGAAATTAAATTAAATTACTGAAGACGGAACCTCCTGTATGCTTTTTAACTTTTCATGGTCTTATTCTCATATGATCTTTGCTTCTTTGTTTCCTACATCCTCTAACAGTTTGTTTATTGAATTTTGAAACATTTGTATATATAACTTTAATAGTCTATAGATTATGATATATTTTTAATATTTTAAATAACTTTTTTTCTGCAAATTAACACACAATGATAAATATTTTTGAAAATTCTGGAATCTCAATACAGTATATGTTTGGCATTTTTCCTTAAAGAATTGTAGTATTCTGTAAACATAAATATTCTTTCCTCTGGAAACTGAATTTGATATCCAAACATAGTAATATGCACTTAAGTTTCCAAGCATAATGGTATCGAAAATTGTAAATATTGCCATTTGAACTAATTTTTTTCTCTCTCTCTGATCACTATATGAGACTTTTCCATTTAAAACTAAAAGATTTATAAATATTTCTTTTGACAATGTAATTGATGCTTAAATTATTGACCTGTTGACTAGGCAAATTAATATAATAACATTTTTTAATGAGGAAAATCTGATTTTTATATATATTTTTTCAATTCCTTAATATATATATGACAATTAACTGTGCCATATTTTAATGTTTTGAAAAAGCCAAATAAATTAGTTTCTTAGAATAATTATGTAAATCAGATTTAAAAAAATATACATCAAAATATTATGTGTTTTATCTAAGTAATTTGGGTTCTTAACTAAGGGAAAAAATCAGTATCATTGAGGAATTGTGCAGGTTTTAATTGATAATTTCTACATTTTTGCATTATAAGGTTTGGAAAAAAAAATCCTCTGATGAGTTTAAACTTTCTCAAAAGGTTTTATTTAAAAAGAGCTGTACTTCCAAAATTTGCACAGTTTTGATATTTATACATATAACATATATTTCATCAGCAAATAGTTAACTATGCAAATTAATATAATAATTGCAAAATATGCAAATTGAAATTTTACTATTTTTTTCATTATATGTTTGAAGTCACGTGATATTGAAGAAGGAGCTGACATGATTATGGTGAAGCCAGGTCTTGCTTATTTAGATATAGCAAATGAAGTTAAAAGGAAGGTAATTTTATACAAATTTTTTGAATTATTTTATGTTTAAAATAGAATTCTTATTCTTTAAACAGTTTTTTTTGTTTGAAAACATAATCAATATATTGATGAAAAGAAATATCCAGTGAATTTGAACGGTAGAAAATAATGTCAATTTTTCTTCTTATTATAACCTTTTAAACAATACATACGGAAATAATTTCAATGACAGTATAAAAGGAACTAGGCAGCACTAGCGTAATAAACTGATCAGAAAAATAACATGGCTTAAATGTCTATTATAACTTAATATTTAAAAACACTGAATTGATATTAAACGTAAACAATATTTGCTGAAAACCAGTTGATTGCTTATCTAAATTATAAGGATGTGCTGAAATTTAAATGAATGTAAAGGTATCTAGAAATTATAAATATATTTTTGTTAGAACGATTTTTAACATCGTAGGAACCTATTAAAACTTTATTTAAAAGGTACTATTAATAATAATTGATCATTATTAGCAATAACTAATTAATCATACTGATTATGAAATAAAAGTTACAACATTAATGTAAACCAAACAGTCCTAAATGAAATCATATTTTGAGTTCGTGATGAAATTTGTAATATTAACCATTTATATCTATTTCAGATAATTTATTATGGGAATTAAATAGAACATGAGGTTCTCTGAAAGTTAGATTTTAATCTCATTTAAGATCAATTTCAAGGAAACAAAATATTTTATGTCTATTTTTTTTCTTGGGAAAGTGATATAAAATATTATTCAATTATTAGGATTTCATAAAGTTTATTTGTTTCTTATAGCACCCAGAGTATCCTCTATTTATGTATCAAGTATCTGGCGAGTATGCCATGCTTATTCATGCTGCTAATGCTGGTGTTTTTTCATTGAAAGATGCTGTTTTAGAAAGTCTCACATCAATGAGACGTGCAGGTAATATTAACTGATCTTGTAAAATAGCATTTTTAATTTTATGCAATGAAAAACACACACACACATTAAATTATTAACTTTTTTCACAATAAAGGATATAAATAATCAACACCTAAGGTTTAATGACCAGTTTGATAATTTCTAATTCAATGGTTTAGTAAAATTAGTCCAAAGAATGAATTTTTAAACTTATTTTTGCATACTCATTGAAGAAAGTTTTTTCCCATCTTGTATTTACAAGGATTTTACTTTTTCTGTAAAAACATCCTTTATAAATTTTAGGAATATTCATATGATTAAATTACAAGTTATCTTAAATTGATTGACTGCACAACTTCTTTTTGGTCATATTCACTCAATATTTGGAAACAAGTACCCTTTACCATATTTTTCTAGATTTTCAGCCCTTCCATTAAAGGGGGAAAGAAGTAAATTGTCTGTTGCTTTGATTGCAGAACTTATTTGTATGATCAGAATATTATCTAGGATTATCCCTGTGGTGAAATACTGCATTTAATTAATTTGTTCATTATCAACACAGATAACAAACAACTATAGAGAACAATTAATATTTTGTTTAAAGAAGCAAAGAGAACCTTTCTACTATAATGAATTTTAAATATTATATTCAGTAATATGGGTTCAATTGATTTTAAGTTACCATTTTGTAATATTTTAAATAATTCATATTTTAAAGAATAACAACAATTTAAAAAGTGATAATTAGAAGTTAAAAGCTATTGAAAAATAAAAAACTTAGAGACCATTTGATAGTTCTAGTTATCATGCAATTATAAATTGGAATTTAAAAGGTGAATAGTGGTTGAGTTTTTCTTTGTAATCCAGTAGTTAATTTTGCTGCTTATTAACAAAGGACATAAAATACTCAATGTTTCCCAGATGTGATTTTCATCTTTTTTGCTATCGAAAAATTTATGTTCTAAATGTTGTCCCCTTAAAAAAATTCATAAACATTTTATTTATGAGCTAAATTTTAACATTAGCATACATTGGAGCCATGCACAAATATTTCTTTCTTAGACTGAACACGGAAGGTTTTGGAAGGTGAAAAAAATCATTGATTGACCACTATCAGAAGAAAAATTTTCAAATAGCTATTATTTTCATAACTAATAAACAGAACATTTTTGTTTTTAAATCAGCTACAAAAATGATTTATTCTGCAATTACATCGAACCAATTAAATGTAGAATATATAATTTTTTAAAATTGCCTTTACACTTTGTTTTTTTTATTTGCCATATTATGAAAAGTCATTTCTGAAGAAATTATAACATACACATTTTTATTTATTTAATAACAATGCCGATGGTAGAAAGAGAGGTAAAGCAAGAAATTGACATGTGGCACAATTGCACATTAAAAGCAATGAGTAAAGCAAACACGATGGGATTACATCTGTTATAAGATATAAAGTAAAGGAATGTATTTATGACATTGATTTTACATGTTAATACCGAATTTTTAAAAAATAATATTTGTGAAGTGTTTGCTGGTTTCGATTTGGAGAGTTAGAATAAGCCTTTTCCTATGAGGCCATTCCATTAGCTATCGCTTATTAGACCTGATTTGCCCCTGATTGGCAAAATCAGCAGCTGCTTAAATGCATTATTACCAAGCAATACATGCTTAACAATTTCACAGATCCAATCACTGTAGAAAAATTATTACTTATCTTAATATTATCAATTAATCAGCTGTTTTTAGCTAATATTAGTTGTTCCTGATATATAACGTTTTTATATTTACGTTTTGTTAAGCTTTATTCTGCATTAGATTTACTATCTTTCTTTGAACAAATAGGTGCATAAAAGTAGGCATTCATCATTTCGATGGATTGAGTTCAAAATTTGGCAAAAGTCAATGCTTTAGAGGTTAAAATTGCACATCAAATTTTATTTATCAGTTTTTGAGTTCACATGCATGGCTACATTTGTTTCTAAGTTTTAAATTAGGGTATGAGATTTTAACTTCAAAATGCAAAGAGCTTGATGATTATCACGTTTCCTTCTACTTGGACAGCCAGATTGCAGAATATTCTTAAATGGATTTTGTTTCAAGATTTGACAGAAATCTCCAAATTTGACATCGTACTTGAAGCATTTTAAGTGTGCTTGATATAGAGGCATAGTTTTAAAAATGAATTTTTCAGACATATTGGAGGTCTAAAGCATGAAGAGCCATTAAAATTTTTGATGATTACAATATTTTTAAATTTCTTTATTTCAGATTAAAAATGTATTCAGTTATTTATTTTGAAAAATAAAAAGAAATGCTATTGGTAAAATTGTGACTTTATGATGGTGTGAACTATATTACTTGTGGGATTTGTTCTGAAAATAACAAAATTCCATTTAAGTTTTAGCTTTTGAAAATTTGACAGTATTCTCTTTCTTGTCTTAAATTAATAATTGTGTAAAGTTTAGTTGAATTTGACCAAATTGTTTAGGAGATACATACTCGTCATTAGCTTTAATGGCGCGGGGAGCGAGGGCATTTACTTAAGATTTTGAAAACACAGAAAAGTATTTACAATGAAACCAAGACAAAGAGTTTCAAAGCAGATGGGTATTTTTAATGAATTTAAAGCACATACCAATAATAAACAAATCAGTTATCATTGTGTTAAATAGCTAGTAAATTGGAAAAACAACAACCTAGAGTTTGAAATGCTGTGTAACCACATAAAAGAAATAGTTTACATATAGTTAATTTTGTTGAAACACATTAGTTTTAATAATTCAAATACTGAAAGCAGAAATCTTACCATATACATGAAGTATTTTTGTTGAGACTTTATCATTTATAAATGCTGAAATAAAAACATTAATTATTAGATAATTATTTTATTGATAAATGATTTATATTTTGTTTTTTTTTAGGTGTTGATGTCATCATTACATACTTTGTGCCTAATTTATTACTAGAATGGCTATAATTATAAGGATGGTCAAAATAATACCTGATGTTTTGATAATTTGCTATGATTTTGTACTTATTTAGGATTTTTTAATATTTATATACAATTTAACATATGTAAAATATATGGGTTACATGAAAAAATTTTTAATCTAAAAAATCAAATAACCATAGGAACAATTTAAATCAACAGAAATAATTGCTTCCAATCTTATTAGAGTTGGTAAATTCTGAACTGTTTTATTTATAAAAGTATATAAAATTATATATGCTATACTATCAAGTTTAAGCAAAGTAAATAAAGAAAACATTTCAAATGCTGCGATTTTTAAAAATTTAAATTGTAAAAACTAAAAACCATATCATTAACAAATGATATTTAAATGCTATAAATAGTATTAAATTATTATACATGTATAACTGATATATTCTGCATAATATGAGAAAGAATGACTGAAATTTCACAAATGATTTATACTAAAATAAAAACCATTTAAAATTTTTTTCTTAAGTTATTTAAAACAAATATTTTACATTGTCAATAAATTAAAAAGAAACACTAAGAATTTTATAATATGCATTAAAATGCATTACATAAAAAATTGTCAACTCTATTTTTTTGATTAATAAAAAATAGATATAAAATCATGTTTTTATTTTTAAAAATTTTTTAACTTAATATTTTCTAAAAGTTTCTACTTAATTCAATAAATTCTTACTTTGAATACATTTGCTTCAGTTCCTTTACTTCCTTATATTCTTTGAGTCGATTTTGAATTATTCTTGCAGCTCGATCCATTCTTTTTAGGTTCATAGTTGTCTCTACAAAACGAGATCCTTTTAATTCAGGAAACATCTTTTCATATTCTAGTTGCATCCTTTCACTAACTTTGCGGAATTCTGCCGTATCTTCGACAGTTCCAAACTTAACTTTCATAATACCCTAAAAAAATTACATTATTTTGAATATTCTCAAGTTGTGCTCTGTATGAAAAGTTTAGTGGAGCAACACATGAGTAAACCCTTACTAAATACAAGCATAATACTTTAATTAGAAACGAAATTTAAGGAAAAAAACTTTTTTAACTTAACCTTTAATACATCCAAACAATGCACTTTGTTGCCAAGTGCTATAGGCAAGTCCATGAATACAAGTGCGACTTGATTGGGTTTAGCCACTCTCAATTCAGTATTTAATCCATCTAGGAAAGCAGATAATTTTTCGTATGGAATGAACTGTGTTGCTGTAGGATCATACTGTTTCCAGTCTTTGTAAAAACTTATAAGGTTGTACTCTTTAAATACAAATTTTTCTTCAGCAATAGCTTCTTTATAATTATCCAAAATGACAGCAACAAATATATTTGTAATAACATGATTTGTCAAGAAAATGTAGGTTAAGAGATAAAAGGAAGTAATGACCTGTGAAAAGAAATTGGAGCATTTTTTTAAGAATCCATTTTGAAATTATAAATAAAAAATCGGTGTATTAATAAAATTTAAATAATCCTGAACATTTTCCCTGTTAATTAAAAATACATAAAATGCACATAATTTGACATACTTAATTTTTTAAAAATCTCTAATCATTGTGTGGTCAAAAAATGATATCTTGTGTCGATAAAATGACAAACAAATCAAACTAGTAATTGCATTTGTACAAAGTAGCTATTTTGACTTTTATCTAATTTCTCAATAGCAAATATAATTTTAATTTTTATGAGATGTGATATAAAAAAACAAAACACTTAAAGTATTATATATAGGCAAGACTAAGCTATTAGAAATATTTATTTAATACATTTGGAAACATGAAAATTTATTAAATGTTTGTTTACTTTCAAAAATATATAGCTGTTATATCATGTATTTAGCCAGAAAATGCATTTTTACAAATTTCTTTATCCTGCAAATGGAAAAAAGCATAATGTTTAATAAAGAAATGTTTTATATATGGCATTTTACAAAACACAATAGACTACTGTGTAGACCTGTAAAAATATGCAAAAATAGTGGTATGTATTTTTTTTATTCACTTGGCAGTCATATGCACAAATAAATAAAAATTCTTCACTTTAAATTAAAAAATATATATAATTTAGATTTTTAAGAATTGAGTATTGATTGATTTTACCTTATTTCCACATTCCTTGGGGATTTTCTTTGGATCACAGAATGGATATTCAATAGTCAGCTCTCTATAAACTGAATCCCAATCTTCAGCAGTAGAAAGACGAAAAAGGAGAATTGCACTGTTTATCAAAGTCTCAAAATTTACGAAATCATCAATAAAAAAATGATGTTTAATATGTCCGAAAAGTGACATACCCAGAATGGAATAAATGAAAATTACTATACACATCAATACACTTAAATGCAAAAGTGAGGTGAATGAGCCTGCAATTGCATATGTGAGGAGTCGAAGATCAGTAAAAAAATCTGCTAAATGTAATAAATGAAAGACCTGCAAAATCCGGAATGCATAAACAAAAGAGAGCAAATTAGCTGAGGTTCTTAGTACTTGCTGAACTATCTCACCTGAAATAAAAAAGATTGTCACTACAGGAAGAAGTGAATAATAATGCACAATAAGTTAATTGCATTATGCAACTAAAATTCAACTCTAAATAAGGTTATTTAATTTTACCTAATTTACTTAGTATCTTTTATTTTAATCTTATTATTGTTTATTCAAGTTAAATAACAATAAAATCTTTTTACAGCCAAATTATAAAATTACTTTCTTACATTAAATTTGCTTATTTCTGGTACAAAATTTTTCCATTGATAAATTCAAAGTGTCATATACTTTTCTTTATTGTCAATAAATTCTACATTTAAACTTTTAGAAATAATGTAATATTATATACATAAAATTATAAAATGATTGAAGGTGTATCAATAATTTAAACAAATTGTAATTGATAGATTTTTTTTTTAAAATTTGCAATAAGTATAATTTATATATACGAGTACAATGGTTTTTTTCCAAGAAGTATTTAAAATTTTTTCAAGCCATGGCCATTACTAAAATTATTATGTGCACAATGGCATGGATTGGAATAAGTTTTCAGTTGGAGAAAAATTGTAAGAGAACCTTGCTACAAGTTTTATGTTTTCAAAAGGAAATTTTAATGAAAATTTATGTTGAATTCAGAAAAAGTAAAGATTTATGATAATTATTAAGTAACATAAGAAATAATTGATTTTAAAGTTATAAATAAACTTGATTGAATTATTTATACTACTATTACAGATGTGAAAGGTTAGATGGATGTAGTTAAATCAATCACACCAAAACGGCTCAACGAAATTGGATGAAATTTTTTCACAGAGATAGATTATAGTTGAGAATAGGACATAGGCTACTATTTATTCTGGTTAATTGAATAGCTAATTTCTTTATTAATTAAAAACTAACTTTCCCGCCAAAAATTTTCATTTCCCCAAGCCAAATAGGTAAGACCCCAGTTTGTTTCCCCCCCCCCCACCACTGAGGTTAGGCTTAATAAGTTTCCAACCAATTATTTCAAACAATTATGATTATTTTCTTATAGTTTTATGCATTTAAAATTAAACATTGTTAATTAATCAATTTTTCATATTCATTCTGAAGTTCTTTTGAATTAAAATAAAACTGAATAAAGGAAGTTAAAAATTTCTAATCTGTATTACATTCCCAACTGGCACAGAAAACTCCTGCATTTGCACTCAAAATTCATGCATTCGCAATGTGTTCTGATTATTCTTGGCTAGACTAAAACAGTAGATTTTGAATAATTGGTTTGCTGTTTTGTTTTATTTCAGGTACGTACCATAAATAAATCGTATTTTAGATTAGTTGTGTAGGCTAAGCTTTGACATATCCCTGGTGTACGCATTCCATTTGCCAACTTTCATTATTTTAGATTAACTTTTTTTTTGCATACATTCCATTTTTCTGCATTGATTAATTTTTTTCAGTAATTCCGTTAATTTGCTGCAATGATCATTGAAACCTTATGATAGGAAACACTATTGCTGCTGTTGGAGCCACATTCGACCATTTCGCTAAAATTTTGTGACAAACAATTTTTTTGAGAATTTTTTTTTCAACAGCACCATAACAATATGGTTTTAAAACATCTTACATTGTGATCAGACCATCAATTCTCACACATACAAATCAAAATCTCTAAGTGTACAAAGTCACATAATAATAATTATAATAAACTATTTTTAAGCTGAACAAATTATTGGAAAAATTATTTCCAAACCATTAATAAATTTGCATTTTAATCTTTTTGTCAAACAAAGAAACTTTGGGTTTTTGGCTCTTATCAATTTGTCTTATACTAGAATAAATTATGCTTTTTGTACAGTTCCCTTTAAGCAAATGAGCTATTTACAAGCATGATAAGATGAATTTCATCTATTGTTATTTAGAAAGATAAGCTAAAATCAATCACATTTGCATGGAGCACATTCTGTTAATGTTATTTTAGATCCTACAACATTTATGTGTCTCATTATATTTTTCAGAATTTTATTCAACTTAAGTAAAAATAATGAAATCTCTCCATTTTTTAAATTTATTTTTAAAAATAGCACAAAAATGGTTATAATATCATTTATAATTCAGGTTAATGTAAAGGGCTGAGTTATTTTTTCTTACTGAACTGAGCCACTGACATTCTTTGGAAGGTAAAGACAATCTGAAAGAGACCTAAATTTACCCTAATTCTGACCCTAATCTGAAAGAGACAAAAAATTTGTTTTGTTCCTTTATAGTTCCTATATTTTCAGGCCTTAAATTAAGATTTCATTGAATTCAGTGAATACTAATTTCAGTCTAAATAAAAAAAAAAAAAAAATTAGAATTCCAATTAAAAATATAAATTTCATTCAAAATGCATTTGGAACTAATTTTAAAATTTGACTAAAACAATCACTTAAAAAGAATTTATTAAATATAAACTTACCAATTATGTCTAAAATTAAAATGACAAGACTAAAAGTATTCCAGTATTCTTTAAAATAATATTTTCTGAGTCCAATTAGTTTTATCAGCAATTCTATTATATATATAGAAGTAAATATAGCTTCCCAAATTTTGCGAATATGCGCAATAAATTCAGGTTTAGCATGAAACTGTATAGCAACAACTGTAGCATTTGCACATATGACAATAAAGATAATCAGTCTAAACCTAAAGGAAAATTGAAAGCAGTATTAAAAAGTTAGTATTACATATTTTACACATTAAAAGCAACATTACACAAAAGCAGTTACATACAAATTTACTAATTGCAAATTGAAACAACCAGTATTCCTGATGATCCAGTTGATTGCTGACATTTAGAAAACTAATAAAATAATAACTGGTGTATCATACAGTGTGAAAATAATAAAGAAAAACAAAATTTATAATTCAAGAATTAATATTGATAAAGGCTCAGTTATCTTGTAGTTGTCCCAATTTTGTGTTTAGTTTTATTAGGATTTTATTGACTTAAAAAAAAACAATTTGTGAAACTTTCTTGCAATTTTGCTTTCTACGAGGAAAAAACCCAATTAAAATAAAGAAAAAGACATGTTTTGTGAATTTACAGATAACTGAACAAATCTTGAATTCACCATATTTTTAAAATAAAATTTCAACAAATGTTATGCTTTGTAAATATTATAATCTATTAAATATAATTAATCTGAGTTTGAACATGTATAAAAAATAAATTATATTAACTTTTAATGGTTTTTTTAAATTGAAATTTGTTTTATCAATGTGAAGATGGCAAACATACAGGAAAATGTATTTTTATGCTTTTTCTTCAACAGGAAAGCAAAATTATCTTCTTGATTTATTGATGGGTATTATTGGTGTATTTTATAATTCTGAAATACGTTTTGAGTCGTCTTTGATGAAAGCCTATGAAACTCATAAAGTGCGAGTTGAAATTAAAATAGGATTTTTTTTTTACAAAACAAAAAGTTTTCTAATACAATAGAAATACACTCATGTCCATAAATTAAGGATAATTCAGAGTCACGCAGAAATTGAATACTAAAATACATATATCACTCATAAAATTACTACATACAGCTTCAAAAATCATACGCAAATTGCTAGAAACCACCAGATGACATCGATAGTACGTCACAATGAAGAGTGTAAGAGATTGATGTATAAGGAATACAGGCAAAGATGTAAAATTGTTCCCTAGCGCTGTATAAGCCTTTTGGAGCAATAACCGCATAATTATAACGCAAAGGACGCGTTTGGATGATTTTTTTACGTGGTGGAATTATCACCCGTCTAGAATGTGGACTTAAGCAGATGGAAGTATCCAAGGAACTTAAAATCGCCCCGAGTGGCATCTCCAGGCTTTGGCAACGATTCCAAGATGATGGTAATGTGAGCAGATATTACAGAAGAAGTCGTTCCCGATTTACAATGGTGAAGGAGGACCATTATTTGACAATTAATGACAAAAGAAACAGACAGAACATCAGACCTGTCTCATCCACTGGTTTCAAGACAGGCCATGTATAGATGCTTAGGGAAGATTGATCTATATGCCTGTCAGATATGTTCCTACTTAATGTTGCCTGGGGTTAGCCTGGAGTAGAGAGCATGCATTGTGGACACCACAACAGTAGGCTTGTAAGATATTTTGTGATGAGTTCAGGTTTAGCTTGCAGTCTTTTTCTTTACGGACTTTTATCTAAAAAGCACCGGGTACCCATTATCACAAAGAGAACATCATTGAACGACACTGTTACGGTGGCGCAGGATTTCTCGTTTGGGGAGGAATTATTCTGTGTCCCAGAACTGATATGCATGTTCAAATTGGAACCATGACAGGCCAAATTTATTGGGACGTCATTCTGGAACAACATGTATGTTTGGTGCAGAATTTGTATTTATGGATTATAATGCCTGTCCTCACCGTTCAAACATTATAAACGAATGCCTTCCATCAGAGGATATCCCCTGTATGGACTGGTCAGCCTTCTCACTAGAATTCAGTAGAGCATGTGTTCAATATACTTGGCTGACGAGGTGCAAATTGTGAACCACCACTGGAACTTCAGAGAGCATTGCTTGATGAGAGGTTTAATATCCCCCGAATATGATCGATGATTTGATACTCAGTATGTCTTGGCGTTGTACGGAATGTATTGCATCATCTAGGAGACATACTGTATACACTGAACACCAGAAAATCAGGCATAGCAGGTCGTATGCAAATAATAGAGGTGTTCAACCAACCAACTAAATGCGATGTGTTTTAAAGGGTGTGTGTAAGACAACAGGTGTCTAAGGAGGCTATTACATCCATTCTTGCTGTTAATGGCAGGCTATCACAATTTAAGTGATTTTTAACGATGACTAATCGACAATGCATGAAAGAGGAAGCAAAGTAGAGATGAAATTTAGATTTTTGGGTCCGACCATTTCTAATGTGTGCTGCGAATACCAGGTTTCTGGTAAAACTTCAAATCTCCGGCAGCGCAGCTTGAAAAGGGCCTTGGTAAAGCGGGATCATTGAAGCCTGAAAAAAGCGTGATAGACGTTCTACATTTCCTCAAATTGCTGTGGGTTTGAACGCAGGCCTATTAACAAGTGCACTGTAACCTAACTGATAGGGGCTTAATCGCAGTCACAAACCATCTTGTGTACCATTAATGACTCAGCGACACAAAGCTCTGCACCTTATTTGGGCTCGCCAATGCTGCCATTGGACTCTTAATGATTAGAAAAAACATTGTCTAAGGAGTGACGTTCCCAGGTGTATCGGGTGGATGGCTGTGAACGGATTTTTAGAAAACTCCATGAATCTAGGGATTTCTCAAACTTACAAGGAACTATTCAAGCTGAAGGAGGCTCTGTGAGGGTAAAGGGCGTGCGCAATGGGACCGTTGATGTGTGTAGACTCGACCATGACAGGTCAGGGTATTTAATATCCTTTCTGACCCTCTTCATGCATTCCTTGTCCTATGTGCACTTTGACAGACATGATCAATTCCAACAGGATATTGTGCCACTCCACAGGTCTGCAGTAGAGACTGAGTGGTTTAAGGAGCATTCTGCTGAATTTCCCCCCCCCCCTCTCTTGGCCACTTAACTCTCCTGACAAACATTATGGACCATATCTGGAATGTTTTGCCATGTGCTGAGCTTAAGGGATCTGCACCACCCCACATTCCAATGGATTTGTGAACTGCTCTGCAGGAATCATATGGTGTGAACTGTCTACAGATTGTCTTCTCAAATTTGTTGAATCCATGCCTCCCTCTACTGCATGCTCATGAGGACTCTACACGATATTACATATTTTTTAATCATTTTTTATGGCATTTCTGCCTATTAACCATCATACCAACCATGTAATATGGGCTTTTGTAAATAGGTTTTTTTCCATAGTTTGTACCAGGAAGAGAAAAAAATGCAATTTTTTTATTAATTAAAGATATAGCATCTTTTTTGTTTTTTATCTTTTATTTAATAAATAGGTTTTACAAATAAGTCACATTTGTTTTGCATCTGACTCTTTCTTATTCTGAAATTGCATTATCCTTAATTTATGGACATGAGTGTAAATAATTTTTTCAAAAGTAATTCAGAAAAAATTCAAGGCTTTAAAAAATAATATTCTTTTCTGATTAACAGCAACAGCATTTGCATACTGCTAAATGCTACTTCATTGAGTTTAATTCAGTTGAAAATGATATTTTAGCTAATTCATAAGATTATGAAAATAAATATTTATGGATTAAATAGAATTCCTTCAAGTGATAACAGATATGATTCTAGTGAAGCCACAAATATTTAGTTTAAATATGAGCTTTTTATAATAGAGTAAATTTAATGAATAAGGGAAGTCCAATGTATTTTTTAACTAATTAGTTTTTTAGAATTAACAATTTTCTCTGTGAGTCAGGAAACCTTTTTGCTATTAAAAATTGGGGGAAAAAAGAAGGATTAAATTTGATTGTTAAGGAAATAAAAATTTAATTTAGACATGTTGGGCATTTCATTTTTAAAAAAAACTGCTAATAATTTTTATATTTTAAATTAGTTAGACCAAGTGTGATTTAGTTATATTAACATCCTATTTTGAGGCTATATTGGGGAAATCACAATTTTGAGTCAGGATCAAATGGTAAGGATATTATTTGTTTTTCCAGCAACTTCTCCAAACTGGTACATATTAAATCCAATGTAGTCATCCTACCATTGATGTAGGTGGATGTTTGATTTTATTGCATTTCATTTAATATGCCACATGATAAAATGTATGATTAATCTTTGGTGATACTAGATTTTGTATTCACAATTCTTTAACTAGTAAAAATAATGAATCATCTGTATCCAAAATGGATCATTTCCTCTAATTAATTAAAATCACTACGTCTTAATTTCAAAGTCTTAAAATTCACATCCTAATATTTAATATCACGATTTAAATACTGGGATGTGAATTTCATCGCAAATGCTTATTATTTGTAAAGATCTTTATTCATAGACAGTTTTTGATCATACATTTAAAATTTATAGAAATATTTACTATACATTGGGGATTTAAAAAAAATCTGTTCATTTTCAATATATTTTTTTAGTTAATACAATTAATAAGGAAAAAAAAAGATACTTACCACCAGCTGGTAGAAATTATATAAAAAAATTGAGAAAATTTATCTTTAGGAGGTTCAACAAGAACACTGGGCGATCTTCTACTAAATTTAATCATAGCACGATAATAGACTTTTTGAGTTTCAGTTAACAATAATTCAATATCACCACCTTCCATCTGAAAATATATTAATCTAGATTAATTTTAAACCTACATTTTAATTTGTGATTTTCAAGCTATAATAGTTTGTTGGAAGGACATTATTTTAAAACAAGAACAATAAAAGAAAATGGTTTTCAGGCCATGAAAGTTTGAAATATTAATGTGGGAATCAAGTTACATTAATTAAAACTTGCCTTACTCAAATTTCATTTATTTATATGCATTAGATTTTCTTCATGAATGGATGAAAATTCCAGAGTTAAGTGAAGGAAGTTTAAGTATGGAAACAGACAAATTGCAAATAAACATGTTAAACTATATTTCTTTTTGTCTATCATTAATTAAAGCCAATGTGACACAAGCTAAAACATCTATGATTTACAATCTATTTTATTTATATCTAAAGCATAGCTAGCAAAATATATCAAATTCTTATATGTATACAAAACTTTGAACCCAGTTTGAGCAAATTTCAGTCATTGGAAGTTATTTTGCCTTTATACTATAATTTTTTTAGTAGCTTCCTTTTTTTGACAATTGATTTTGAGAGTTAAATAAATAAATATATAATAATAATAAAAAAACTATATGTAGTCTTATAAGGATGCTATATTATAGGATGACGATGAGTGAAATATAAAAAAAATCATTAATGTGCTAGCAATTTATTGCAAGAAGGTATGAAAAGCTTAATTGTTAACTAATTTATTCAATAAAGTATATCTACAAATGTAAGGTCCTATAAAACTGAATTCTAGATGAGAATATACACTGAAGTAACAAAAGTCATGGGATGACTGTTAATATCGTGTCGGTCCTCCTTTTGCCCGGAGAAGTGCAACAACTGGACGGGTCATGGAGTCCACAAGTCGTTGGAAGTCCTCTACAGGAATATTGAGCCATGCTGTTTGTATAGGCGTCCATAATTGTGAAAGTGTGGATGGTGCAGGAGTTTTGGCACGAACGGACCTTTCGATGATGTCCCATAAATGCTCGATGGGATTCCTATCGGGCGATCTAGGTGGCCAGATCATGCGCTGGAATTGTCCGGAATGTTCTTCAAACCAATCGCGAACAGTTCTGGCCCGGTGACATGGCGCATTGTCATCCATAAAAATCCCATCGTTGTGTGGGTACGGGAGGTCCATGAATGGCTGCAAGTGATCTGCAAGCAGCTGAACATAACCATTTCCAGTCAATGATCGATTCAGTTTCACCAGAGGACCCAGTCCATGCCATGTAAAAACAGCCACCACCAGCTTGAACAGTGCATTGCTGACAGTTTGGGTCCATGGCTTCGTGGGGGTCTGCGCCACACTCGAACTCTACCATCAGCTCGTAACAACTGAATTTGTGACTCATCTGACCACGCCACGGTTTCCCACTGGTCTAGGTACCAGTCGATATGCTCACGAGCCCAGGAGAGTCACTGCAGGCGATGTCGTGCTGTCAGTAAAGGAACTTGAGTCGGTCTTCTGCTGTCATAGTCCAAGGAAGACAAATTTCGCCGCACAGTCCTATCGGACACGTCCCTCGTACGTCCCACATTGATTCCTGCAGTTATTTGACGAAGTGTTGCGTGTCTATTAACATTGACCATTCTACACAGACGTCGGTGGTCTCGGTCGTTAAGTGCAGGTGGTCGCCCACTGCGCTGTCCATGATGGGATGTGATGCCTGAAATTTCATACTCTCGGCACACTCTTGATACTGTGTATCTCAGATTGTTGAATTCACTAACGATATCCGCAATGGAATGACCCATGAGTCCAGCTCCAACTAACATTCCACGTTCAAAGTCTGTTAATTCTCGTCGTGCTGCCATAAATCACGAAAAACCTGTTCACATGAATAACTTGAACACAAATGAAAGCTCTGGAAAACGAACTACGCATTTATACTTTTTCGCTGCGATACTACTACCATCTGTATATTTGCATATTGCTATCCCATGACTTTGGTCACTTCAGTGTATATTGTTATGAAAACGAATCACACAAGAGCAATAAGATGATACAGATTTTATTGTATAGGAATACATGCATGAAATATTCACAACTCAAGCTACAAAATTCACAGCAAATTAACTTTACTTAAACCGCTAATTTCAAATAACAGTGAAGCTATAGATCACACAGAAGCAAAAGAAAAGAGGGTCTCTCAAGCTCAGCTAACCACATAGCTTGTTCTCTGAACTCAACTGACACCCCACACTTTTAAGGTGAGTTTTAAATAGGATCCCACTGAAGTGAGCGGGGCAACAGTGGAAAGAGTTTGCTTGCTCCAGGCAAGTCTAGAAATTTCTTTAAGAACAAAACGTTATTTCTTAGCTTCTACTATACATTTTAGCTTGTAGTAAAAACTGTTAGCGACCTCATTATGTCAGAAACGCATCTATATAATCAAATTGGTAAAATATGGTGCTTTCTGTAGTAAATTCAATTAGAATGGTCTTATCCCGTTACAGTTAATTTTATACCATGAAACTATTTACACAACAATTCATAAACATTTACATCTAATTTACACAAAGTTCATAACAATATATAGAAAGTTTTTGTTTTTAAATAACAAAAGTCACAGCAAAACTTTCATAATATTTGCTACTTTAATTATAACTTGTGAATGCTGTGGATCTTGATAAAAATGATAACTAAAGTAATTTTTCCAGCCCCCCTTTCTTTCACTCTTTCTCTTGCACATACAATTTCAAATTATTTAAATTTCAGAAATAGTTAATTTCTAATCACTTGAACTCAAGTTTTACTTTACAGGCAAAGGGACTTATTTTTTTTTTAACAGAAAGCAACATGGTTATAGCAAATTCCTTTCTAAAACTATATAAATTGTTTATATGTTTAGTGCTTTCTACCTTCCTATTCTGATAATATTTGTTCTTGGCTATGGTTCTAACAAAAAAACTGTTCATCTTAAAAATTGATAACTTTTTTTTAACTATGAAGAAAAAGAATAAAAATGCAATTTCTATTAACCCAAATTTTCTCTCTTTTCTTAAGGATAACCATTTCA
>JAOUZG010044845.1:6173908-6188544 GCA_026289955.1 Argiope argentata
ATATATATATATATATATATATATATATATATATATATATATATATTCCTTTTTTTAAAAAATCAAAAATTAATTGTTAATTATTGTATTAATCTATAATTATAGAGCAAATTTTAGAACTATAAATCATCATATCAGAGCTCAAGTACAGTATTTATACAGAAATGAAACAAATAAAATTTACAAAAATTGAAGGAGAATAATGTTTCAATCATTTTTTAAAATAATAGATTTTTATAATATGTAGGATAATTTGCCTTTGATTGTAAGCATATGTGCTTTATGCCATGAACTGAAAGCATAGAGATCTCTCACAAGATTTAAAGGAAAAAGAAATTATTCCTCTTGCAGAGCAGTTTATTATTCTGTCAATGTAATAAAAATACAATTCAAACATCAAATTTGGATTCTTTATTTCTCTAAAGCTATTCAAATTATGGGACAAAGAGGACCCAATAGGATTTTCGTTTCATGATTTTCGAACTTTATAAAAACCAATTTAGAAGTGCGATTGTTAAATTTCATAAATGCAGTCGAATGAAGCATGGGCATGATTTCTTAGAATGATAGTTGTGAGAGATTTAAATATTTCCAAAAAATACAGAAAAAAAATAACATAAGACAATGCCAGTGCATAATTCTTTTACCAATTTTCCATGATGTTCCTTTAAACATTATTTTGTTATAAATGTATTAGGTGATTTTTATGATTGAATCTCACGTTTGGCATCATTCAATTCAAGTGAGAACAGAATCAATCAAAAGTCTGCAATAGTTTATAAACTGTCACATATGTTAAATAATTTCTTTTAGAAAATTAGTAAATAATTTTTTTAGTAATTTAGAAGTAATTGATCATCTTGAATATATATAGGAAATGCACAGTCACTTTAATTTAATCTTGATTTTGCCCACTGTTGTGTTCTGAAAAGATTAAATCATCATTCACTCTGCCATTATAGATACAACTACACTTCTTATTTTATTACAAAATATTTCTATTTTTTTTCATTACCAAAATTTTGCTACATCTTTTTGAAAGTCTTTGATATTTAATATTATAGTAGGTTTCAGAAAGTTTGATGGGATGCATGCAACATACATTACAGTTGTTAATAGATTATTTCTCTTATAACTCTCAGCCAGCATATTTGGCCAAGTGGCACTACTGGTCTGAAAACAGCTTACTTTTTCATAGGTGCTAGTATATTGTATACCACTTGCTTATTTATTTAAATTATAAAATAATTTTAACTTAAAAGTAATAACTAATAAAGCTAAAATAGTATAATATAAACAAAATAGAAATTTTTTCAAAAAATACTAACTTCTTTCCTCATGCTTTTGTAGGTATTTACAACAACACCAAGAAAAAGATTAAGACTAAAGAAACCTCCAACAAAGACAAAAACAACAGCAAAAATGTAGTATTCTTTTTTATAATCTTTTTCTGGTGCCAAATCAGGTCCTCGAAAATCTACCATAAGTCTCATTAAAGAATCCCATCCGGTAAACATAGCCTATAGATAAAAATACATTCATGAGATATATGTGCACATACAATGGTCAATATTTTGAATACTTAAATTTAGAAAAAAGTATTCAGATGCTAATATGTGTGAATTTATTATTAAATAATTTTTTACATATTTGATTTACTAAATGGCATACCAAAAAACTTAAATAAGTCAGAAAATGATTAAAAGAACGCTTATGTTCCATTTCTACTTTTAAGTTTTAATTTTGAAAAAGATTTCGTTTAACTATTTAAACAATCATTTCATACTCATGGTTTCTCAATATTGTCATAATAAAGGAATAAAATGTAGTGATATTTGAATAGAAAACCGAATTACGTAGAAAACATGTTTTTAGTTAAAACAGTAATTTTGGTAGATGCTTTTACAAACATATGATAGTTTATAAAAGCCCCAAGATTTCTATGACATTTATTTTAACTTTTTGTGTTGGGAGATGCATATTTGCATCAGAATATGGAATGTATTTAAAAATATGCTGTAAAAAAGCCCTTTTTGTTATTATATGGCTTTAATTGAGTATATATACTAAGATTAAATTGCAGAAAAATTGATTTAAAAATCATACTTTTTCTATTGAACAACAAAATTAAAATCATAGCTAAATTTGATGAAGAGAACAAAAGTATTGTAAAGTATCATTGAATTATGCATAAAATAATACTGCTCAGTTTCACAGTCATTTTATTCATTTTTAATCTTCGAATTAGAGAATCAATGAACAAATCCCCCTCCTCCCATAAATATATTAACTATTAAATGTGAATACAGAGCAGGCTCAAACAAAAGAATCTGGCACGAAGTTTGATTTGTAAAACCTTGAAACAAATTTGCACACAACAAAATAATTTTATTGTGTTTTATTTGTTACATTACATATATTGGTCTGTTACAGACTAAAGAATACATAAAAGCTATAAACAAAGAATTTGCTTTTATACATTTAAAAATTCTATCAAATAAATAATCATTAAGAAATTATAAACAAGTGCTCCGTAAATACAAGTTTTTAAAATATTTATCGGAATAAGGTTACATTACATGGCATTTATTTCATTTTTTATATGCTTTAAAAATCAAATTTTTAAAATTATTTTCAACTTTAAAAGAAGTTTTTTTGCAGATTCAATAATAACAAAATCAAACATAGTTTTTTATATTATGATTCTAGAAGATAAAATTCAATAGAATATTTTAATTTCATTCAATAAAACAATAAAAAATGTCTTTTATATTATTTTTCTATAGCAATGCAAGCTTAGCTACTGTGATAAAACTAGATGTCCCTTGATTATAATAATTTTCAAATTTTTTAAAGAAAAATACTGATACTTTCAATCAATACTAACTATCAGCAAGCTATGTAAGACTAAAAGTACTGACTTTATTTTAGATTAGCAGTATTCAAATGATATACATTCAGATCTGAACAAGGAGAATGAAAGAATTTTTCTTTTTCCAAATCATTAAGCAACGCAGGAACTTGTGTGCTTTCACTTCCTTTTGTAGTTTTATTAAAAATAACAATTCCTATGCGTTAATTATAGATTAATAACTATCTTCTAAATCATGGACTAAATCGTATTTCAATGTATCATGTCAGAACATAATTTTTTGGACGGCCAGGCACCATGTGCTTGTGCAAGTTAAATTATATTTTTATTCATTTTAATTGCTTTATTGAAATAGTAACTTAAGTAATACAAATGATCAAACAAACTTTGTCTGGCCTTTATTGTTAAAAAAGTATCATGTTTCCTATTTATTTCATTTAATATAATTACATACTCAAAATAACATTTTTCTACGTTTTATTTGCTGTAGTAATTAACTTACTTTTTTAAAAATCAAAGTTTTTGTAAATGCAATGGCAACATGTTATCAAAAGCTGATTTTTTGAGATGCTTGTGCAGATAATAAATTTTTTTTATTTTTCGTCTACGGATTTTTTTTTATTTTTCACCTACGGATTTTTGTTGATGCCACAAACCTCATTCCTAAAACAACATCATGTTCTGACATGATAAAAGTTCCCATGCCAGTACCCTACCTTCCTAAAAATTCATAAAACTCGTTACAAATATGATTATTTGTAAAATATTACTGTGCAGTGATTATTTTACTAAACAGGGACAAAAATTTTGATTTAAAATTTTTTTCAGCGAGTTTTTATTAACTAATTCAACATAAAAAACTATTAATTATTCAAATTTTACTTTTATAAACTATAAACATTTGTTTAGCTCTTAAGTTTTAGATATTAATCATTGATCAAAACTATATAGAGCTGCAATTGCTCTTAATATATAGGGTAGAGATTCTATACATAACAACAATAGCCTATTTTTATTTTCCAAATGACTGAATTATAAAAACATACTTTAACTGCTTTAATTTTTTCCCCTACTACCATATAGGCATTTTTTAATAATTAGAATACATATAAAAATTATGAATTGAAATTATACCAGTCTAAATTAAAAGGCCAATAGGTTGCCATTTTGATTTCTGATAACAGATTAATCTTGAGAGATACTAAATTTCTTCAGGAAAGTCATCACATTTCTAAACCATGAAATGCAGTATTACTCCACATTCAGTTCTCATTTTAATGTTTTATCAATGTTTACAATACTTTTTAACAGTCTTATAAAACATTTAGCGCGTTATTGTCTACGATTCTCTACAATTTACACTGCTATACCTCTTTTCTTAAAAAAAGATAAAGAGGAGTGATACTGTATATTGAAAATTAGCTTTATTATTAAATTTGAGGCTTGATTCATACCATTTGAAACAATGACAGATAGCTGTTTCCAATATGATCGAAATTGAAAATTGAATTACTCCAAAAATAATTATTTTTAATGCATTCAGATTTATTCATTGCATGCTCTTCAAATGGTTCATTGTTGTGATCTACACATCTGTAGAAGTTTCCAGCAAAGAAATGGATACCCATTATGGCAAAAGGCAGCCATATGACCATGATTACAAGTAATGTATGCAAAATTCCAGGAATAGACAAAACAAGAGCTCCAATGATTAGCTAAAAAGGGAAAAAAGCAAATATATAAATATAGAGGCAAATATATATATATATATATATATATATATATATATATATATATATATAAAGAGAGAGAGAGAGGTATATTAGCAACATATATTAATAATTTTTTTTATAGATGACAATCATTACTTAGGATTTACAAAATATTTTTTGATTAATTTTATTCTTTTAACTATGTAAATGCTCTTGAATACTTTTATTGGAACAATTTCAGTTTGAGATCATTGTTAAAGTACCTTACAAATGCCTTTCTAGATAAACTCTGCTCCTAAAATTATTTTCATCTAATAATAGGAACTGATTTAAACAATTTAAAATACAAGACAATGTAAAGTTAAGAAGAATATTTTTATGCTTGAAATACATACTGTATAAATTTCTAAAATACAATGATGAAAATTCTTTCCAAAAACAAACCAATTCTCATAAATAAATACAATACTTAGTTGAAAGGATTAGAAATCTATTACAGAAAAAAAACAAAATGTACCTTCATATCATGCCATCTATAGAGTAGTCTTAAACATCTTAGTGATCTAAAAACTGTTAAGCTATTGATCTTATGACGAGTTTGTGAGAGGTAAAGATATAAATCTTGTACTACTGATACCTATAAAGAAAAATAACAGAAAAGTTTAGAAAAATATATTTGGAAAATTAATTTTTTTCCCTTTAACTAAAAGTAGTAGCTTATGTTTTTAGCAATAAACTCATGAAGGAAACCACAGTAAAATTATTATTTTTAATTAACTCTCCATATATGATTCAGCATTATTAAAATATAAGTCATTAATAAAGAATGTACAATCGATTCATATTTTGTAAAAATATTCTCTTTTAAAAATTCTTTATATTACTTCTTTGAAAAGAATTCAAGTATCTCACTAATAATAAAGGAGAAAGTATATTTGTCTCTGTTAGCATTCAGCAGTACAGATTGTTTTCCCAGGAATTATAATAAAATTAGGGCAGATATATATTGAATGGTAAAAAATGTGAATCCTAAAGCAATTTTTAGGGGGGGGGGAATTAAAACAGCAAGATTTTAGCATTTTTCTGCAATAATTGCTTGCAAAACTAATTAATTATTAAAAATATTATTGAACAACTAATTAACTTTTAACTAATTCTTATATAATTTTTTAAATTGCCACTTTAAAGTCAATTTAATTACAAGAAAATTTGTTAATTTTTTTTGCATAATTTCTAGTAATAAAATTCATTACTGTTCAAAATTCACAGTGCCTGACAAAGGAAGGGACATATGGGGCAGTTACCCCAGACCCCTGAATGGAATATAAATTTTATTTTACATTTCCTTCTTTAATCCTTCTCTTTCATTACCATTTCTCCTTCATTACCAAAGTAGAAAAGCCAAAGGGGTCCTGAAAATTCAAACCACTTTCATTGTACCATTAAGTATTTAATAACATGATTTTTTCCCATTGTTGAAAGCCAAGGAAGAAAGATTCTGCTAATTAAATTGCAGTTTATATAAGTAATCAAAAAGTTTAATTATAATGTTATAAAAGGAAAAGGGCAATTCTAAGATCTATTATATGGACAATAGCATTTTTAATAATACTAAGATGTCATATGACTTGACTATTAGGATGGTTTATTTGGACAATAAATGCAACAAGTATAAGGCAAAGAACATATTTCCAATGTTTATCACAATATGACAAAGAGAAAATCATAAACATTCAGCTATGCATAATAGATTTGACTGAAATTAAACAAAACCAATATTCCTGGTGAATCAGCAGGCAGTAAAAACCGATAGTATTTTAATATAATAAAATCGATAGTATTTTAATATAAAAAAATCGATAGTATTTTAATAATAATAATATTTTCATCTGCATTTATAAGGTGACAGTGAAGTAATTTGCATATATTTAATTTCATAGAATATAAAAAAGTAACAAACATCATTTCTTAACTCGATTTCCACAAAAGAAGTATCAGAAAAAATATAGCATATATACATTAAAATATTATTATAACAACAAATTACTAAATATATGGCACTTTTAGATTTAAAAAAAATCTGCAGAATGTCAAAAAAAAATCATATGACTTTCTTTACTTTATTAAGTTTTTATTGCATATTATGATATGATGATATACTAACTACCAATCTAGTAAGGACATAAAGTTGATAAAACATTTTAGAAAGCAGATTATGAAAGAAGTACAAGCATATGTTCAGAAACTTAATTTAGTAAAACAACAACAAAAAACGATGAAATTTAATTTTTTGCATTTTGAACAAAATAAATACACTTTAAATAAATTGAGTTCAACAAGTTTTAATATTTACACCTTTAAAAATGATATTATGGAATAATTTTACATTTTTCTATGCTTAAATAATTTGATCTTTATAACATATTTGGCTGATTCTAACTTTTCTCTTAACAATAATACACTTATGGCTTCATCTCTAAAGCAATAAGTAGCTCAGAAAATAAGTTTTAACATATATAGTAAATAAACAAAATAACAAATATAAAGTTTATATGATGTTTTGATTATATTATAAATTACTTCATTTGTTTACAGAAATTCTAATTTACAAGTCATTTTTTAAATATTGCTCATAAATTCTTAGAATAATAATGGTAAATCTCATGTATAAAAGCTCTAAATTGTACCGTAGGAGAATATTATAATTAAAAAAAATTATTTGTTTAAATACAATGAAAGAAAAAAGAATGGTAGACAACTTACAACAATTATAAAGAAATCAAATAGTGTCCAAGCACTTGTGAAATAATTTAGGATTCCATTTCCAAACCATCGCAACAGCATCTCAAGTATAAATAGAACAGTGAATATAATATTAAAAATTATGATATATTGATTCATTTCATTATTTTCCTCATCTTTAGTATTATGAAGCACCTATTAAAAAGACAAAACCAAATCCAAAAATGAAATAAATATCTATCTTCATTACCAAAAAAAAAAAAAAATGTCTATCTAAGAAAAAAACAAACAAGTTAATCAAATACAATTTTCTTTTACATGTAATTTTAATTTTTTGTAGATGTAGAGCTAATGAATTTAAATAAAAAAAAATTAGGTTTTGTTATATTCCATTCCAGTGATTCAACATTAAAAAATAAGCAACTGTCGAAGATAAAATTTTATTTATTTAATCATTTATTGCTTGCAAATGCTTCTAGTTCAAAAACATTAAAAATTATAAATGAAAAAACAAAAAAACCTAAACTTTCTTTTTATGTTGAAATGTTTTTATAATTATTTTTTTCTATATTGTGTCTTTGAAAATATTATAATAAAAAAATAAAAAGCAATGAAATAACATAAATATTAGATTAAGTAACTTACATTTGTAGAAATATCTTAAATTTAAGAGAAATCCATAATTTTCTCTATTAAATTTTAAAGTAGGAAATCATTTAAAAATAATTCATACAATACTTGATTTTGAAAGAATTAAATAAAGATTTGCTCATCATCTTTACTCCTTTTGGCTTTAACATCTATATTTTCTGCAGATTATGCCATAGTTCGGCTGTTAATTAGGTAATTACTTTCTTATTAATTCAATCTAATGTTGAGTACCACAGTGTGATTTTTCAGGTTAACTAAAACTTCAACACAATAAATGTAAAAATTTAAGGAAAATTTAAAATATTCTAAACTTAATGGAATGAAATGTTTCAAAATGGTTTATTGATAAAAAGGACTATAAATCTTACCATAACAAGGCAGCTGCCAATTATAATTATATTCACAATAAATTCAAACTTGTAACTTTGTATAAACATTTTAACAAGCTGTAATTTATTCCTGAAATGAATATAATAATTGTCATAAATTATTATGTCATAATTATTATATAAATGAATAAAAAAATTGTCATAAATTTTAATTATTATATAATATATCAAAAATATACTTTTGTTTGTTGCTGTTCTTGAGGAAAACAGTTAAATCTACAGTTGCTACATTGTGGCTGATCTTCTTTGAAAGGCAAAATATAGTTAGTGGAATTTTTTTAAAAGTCAATTTTAAATAAATTAAAAAAAATTTGCTTGTTTCAAGGGTTAATTAAAAAACTTCTATTATTAGTTTTACATAAAGGATATCCTAAAAAAGCAGAATAAGCATTTATTTTCTTAAATATTGCAACTACATTTATATTTCGTTTCTGATTTTTTTTTTTTTGTGATTAGTCACTTTGATTATCGCTTGACAAAATTTGAAAGCTTAATGAAATGCAATATTTTGATGTTTGGATAAATATAATTTATCCATTAAAAATTTGCATAATTTATATATCAAGTTGATATTTTTATAAATATTTATTGACATTTAATTGAAATAACTTATATGTCAAAAGACTATGAATCCATATTATATATCAAGAAAGAAATAAGAAAACTATGCTATTCCTTGAGGGGGAAAAAATGTTATTTTTTTTCATTGAATGCAATGCTTGCATTTATTAGTAGTGTTTCTTTCCTCACATATGATAAAATTGTTCATCTACATTTTTATAAAAAGATGATTCATATAATTTCATTCATATACACATAACGTTGGGTTCTTTTTTTACTTTGTAGGAATAATTTACAACAAGGGCTGTATTTATATTATGATTGTGTCCAGTATAAGTGTCACATTAGATATTTTTTCTATCAGAAAGACTTTGATTTCGAATATTTGATTAAACATGCATATCAATGTCAGTCTTTTCACTTTGATAGAATTACTCTAAAGCAAGAGCTGTTTTTGAAGTTGTCCAGTAAATTAGTTATTTTAGGTATTTTTTTTTCACCAAGCAAGCATTTCCTTTTAAATATTAGATTGAACTAAATCTGGAAATTTTTCA
Organism: Argiope argentata; assembly: GCA_026289955.1. Classification (NCBI taxonomy): domain Eukaryota; kingdom Metazoa; phylum Arthropoda; class Arachnida; order Araneae; family Araneidae; genus Argiope; species Argiope argentata. The sequence continues at coordinate 6,183,390 of JAOUZG010044845.1, forward strand.
GTTATTATTGAACTTTTGTAATATGCCTAATTTACAGTTAATAATGAAATGTAAGAAGTTTTAGAGGTTCACTGAACAAATATTTCTTGGATTACTTTTTGCAAATAATGTACTTTTTTGCACAGTCTTTGGGTAACTTTGATTTTTATTTTTAAATTCTAATAATGATTAATTTTCAAACTAGTCATTTCAGGATTACAATATTTCAGTTTGATAATGTTATACACATTGCATGTTTTTTTTTTTTTTTTTTTGCTGTTCATGAATGTTTAAATTGAACTTACTCTTAAATATATGTCTACAGTGCCTCAGTTAACAACAATGATACAAAAAAAGTTTTAATTAAAATTATTCTTTTTTACGTTATACAAAATTTTAAGTTCTATGGAGAAGCAATATATTTGAATAAACTCTTCTGTTTTGTAGTTTAATTTCCGAAATTCTGTTTGCTATAATCAGACACAAATATAAAAATGACATGTTTTGCTCATTAATTCTCTTTCACTATTTTTTATTTCGTTTCTCTAATTCTTTCAAAAGAAATTTTTTTCTCTTTCTTATACACTTTATAACAAAAAAAAAAAAAAAAAATCGACACACCAAGAAGAAGTTGTCCGATTGAGACAAAAATTGGTGGATAGGAAAACAATGTACAAAATAGTAAATGATTAAAATCTCAGAACAATTGGATAATTTATTTTAGAGTTATAGTAACAAATTCAATAAGGTGTTGACCCGCCTCTAGCCTGGGTACAAGCTGCTGTGTAAAGTTTAAAGCTACATAAACTTTCAATATTTACAGTTAATTTACATTTAAATAAAACTATTGAAGATAATGAAAGTAATGAATAAAGTATATCAAGTCTTTCAAATACCAGTCAATCCACAAGGTAGAGTTGAGTAGTCATACAACTTCCAAGTTCAATAATAAAATGTTTTTGCTTCTCGTTTCACCACAGTATTCCCCTTTTAGTGAGCTACTCGAACGATGAAGAATACCACTTATAATGAGATAGAATGTGGATTGTATGTCCAGATCTTGTGAATAATTTAGGAGCAGCAAAACTCACTCTTTTGCCACCGGTGTCTTGCTTGGTTGAAGGAATTTCTGATTCTGCAGTATGTGATACAGCTAGCGAATCCTTTTAAATAATTGTTGGAGTTTTGAAAATGAAAGCAGGTTCTTTAAAATTAATTATCAGAAAAATAGTGCTTTCTGTCCACAGAAACATTGACTTATTTCTGATTTATTTTTAAAGTGAAAACTTTGCCTGTTCTTCTTTCAACTTAATATGGTCCATGATAGGGCTGTTAACTACAACGAGAACTGTCAGTACGAACAAATACGTGTGAGTAAGTTTTTAAGTCCTTGAAAACAAATGTTTTTTGGCTGGAATGATTATGAAAGGGAACAGGTTTTAATTTTTCTATGGTTCTTTTTAAATTCTTGATAAATTCAGATTGAGGTTGAAAGATTGAATTCTGAAGAAAGTCACATGGTAGTTTTATATTTTCACCATACAGAAGCTCAGCTGCTGTGGTTTTACAACCATCATGCCACACTGTGCATAAACCAAGTAGAATAATTAGAAGTGATTTTGCCCAATTTTTGTTTTCATGGCACATAAAACTAGTTTTCAATGTACAGTGCCAGTGTTTGATACAACCATTAGCTTGTAGGTGATATGCTGTTGTTCTATTTCTTTTAAAACTAAAAAATTTTGAAACTTCTTCGAACAGTTGAGACTCAAATTGAACACCTTGGTCTGTTGTAATTACAGTTGGAATGCCATTAATGGGTAATCCAGTTTTTCAATAAAGCATCAGCTACTGTTTCTTCTCAGATGTCAAGGTAAAGGAATAGCCTCTGAACATCGTGTGTAGCAGTCAATTTTTGTATGACATTATCGAAATCCTTCCGATGGTGACAAAAGACCAATAAGTTCTAGGTTAATTTCTTGAAATCATTGACTTACTGTAGGATAACTTTGAAGTGGAGTGTGGACATGTTTAGTTATTTTGTAATTTTGACATTTAAAGCAGCATTTTGTCTAATTACAAATATCCTTGTTGATGGATGGCCATACAAATTTCAATGAAGCTAATCTTACAGTTGCTTTAATTCCAGGATGAGATAGATCATGAACACTGTGGAATATTATTTTCCTGAAGTTGACTGGAATAAATGGTCTTTTAGTTCTTGTTGAAATATCACAGTATAATTCAAAATCAGAGCCAAAAATTGATATTTTTTCAATTTCCAATGAAGATTTTTGAGATGAAATTATTTCCTTTAAATCCATATCTATTTCTTGAGTTTTAGCTATGAACTTATAAACAATTTGAGATGAGATTCTAATTTCCACTAGTCTAGATAAGGTTTCTTAAGTCTAGAATTTGTAAAAGGCATCAGCAATAATATTGTCTTTACCAGAAATATGTTGAATTTCTAACGTGAATTGATTAATGAATTCTAAATGCTTTTATTGATGTGGCGATGCCTTTTACAAATTCTGACGGAATGCATAAACGAGTGGTTTGTGATCTGTGAATAAAGTAAATTCACGACCTTCTAGCAATTATCGGAAATGTTCAATGGATAGCAAGCAGTTCTCAATCATATGTGCTATAATTCCTTTGAGTTGGTGTCAGTCTTGTGGAAAACAAACCAAGTAATTGCCAAGCATTATTTACGAGCTGTTGCACAACTCCACCCAAAGCTACATCAGAAACATCTGTCATGAGAGCACGTTTAGCAGATGATACAGGATGAGCTAAATACGTTGCAGATTTCAATAACTCTTTAGAAATTGTAAAGGCTTTTGAAGCTTTTTTTGCAACTTTTTAAATAATCGTAAAAGCTTGCTTGATGTTGAGCTGCTTGAGGAATAAATCTTCTATAACAATTGATAATTTCTAAAAATCTTCTTAACTGTTTGGGGCTTTCCAAAATTTCCGATAGCTTTGACTTTTTTATCTGTTGGGCGAATACCATTTGGAGGGGCAGTATGGCCTATAAAATTAACTTCAGATTTTGCAAAATTGCATTTACTGAGGTTTATGGTTAGTTGAAATTGCTGAAGTCTATCAAAAACTATTCTTAATGACGTAAATGTTCTTCTTTAGTGTGGGATGCAATTAAAATGTCATCTAGATAAACGAAACAGAAGTCTAAACCACGTAGAGCTGCATGCATAAATCGTTGAAAAGTTTGCGCAGCATTACGAAGTCTAAACGTCATGAACGGAAATTCGAAAAGTCCAAATGACGTACAGATAGCTGTTTTTTCGATGTCTGCGGGTTCCATGGGGATTTGATGATAAGCCCGATTGAGATCTAATGTAGAATAAATAGTACAGCCTTCTAATTGATGAGTAAAATCATGCAGGTGTTTTATGAGATATCGATCCGGTAATGTTGCCGAATTTAAAGAACGATAACCTCCGCACAGTCTCCATTCTTTTTCTTGACCATGCGTAATGGCTAGATCAACAGCTGCTTGATGGACAGCATATGCCCTGTTCTAGCATGTTGGCGAATTGCGCTTAGGCGGTTTTTAATTTATCTGGAGCCAATCTATGATTTTTACATGCTATAGGCGGACTTTTTGTAGCAATAGAATGAGTAACATTATGACTAACAGTAACTTTATTTTTGACTATATTTTCAGAAGATAAGCTCTGGAATTCATTTAGCAGAAAATGTATTTCTGGATCAAGACTATTAATATCGAGGGGTGCTAAAAATGAAGATGGGCTTTTAATTAATTTAATTGGGGCTGATAATGATGTTAATTAGTCAATCAAGCGCTTTTGTTTAGTATCGATTAGCAGTCTATGAGTTTTAAGAAAATCCGCTCCAATTATAGGCTTTCAGACATTCGATATGGTGAAATTCCACTTGAAGCATCTTCTCAAGCCTACATCTAAACTAATAAGTTGTTTGCAGTAGGTTTTAATTGAACTTGAATTAGCAGCATAAAGTTTAAAATCAGATGGAGACAGCTTATTTGGTTTTGGTGGCGGAATAACGGACACATCAGCCACAGTATCAATAAGATAATGTTTTTTGCTAGATTTATCAAAAAGAAAGTGACGGCAATTTATTTGGCTGTAGTCGCTGGCCTCTTCAATCAACTGGCCCGTTAGTTTTCCTGTGAGTGAACGGTTTTGTTAAGCCAATTGCAAGGATTATAGCATTTGAAAGCCTTATCACCAAATCCTGAGTGATTAACATATAGTCTCGTTTCCAATATTACACCTTTTAATAGAATTACTTCTAGAGCGGTATCTAAATTGTTGACGTCTAGAGTAATGCATTTTATTCAGTTCGTTAACTTGCAGGGATAATTCTGAAATTTGCTCTTGCAATTTAGCTAAAACATTGTCATCTCTAGAACAAGTTATAGCAGCATTATGATATGATGTGGATTATATTTCCCACATCTTATCTACCATTGTTGACCATTTTGCCACATCGTCGCCGCTGATGGACAAAATACTAGAGATTTTAGTGGGTAATCTTTGAAGCAAGAGAGTTTTAAGAAAAGCCTTACCTATCTTATCTGAAGCTAAGTTCTTCATTTCACAAAACAACTGTGAAGGCTTCCTATCACCCAATTCTGCTTCAGTTAATAATTTTTGAATCTTTCACAAACAACATTTTTACACATGATAAAATACTTATATGATTGTATCAAAAGTTACTAGTATAATCTATTTCATTTCCAACCTGGAGATATATATTAATTTCGATTCTTACAGATGAAGGGAAAAATATTTCTTACTTCTGTTTGACTTCTGAATAAAATTCATCTGAAGTTCTTTTTGATGGAATTCTATCGTTTTTCTTATCCCCATCATCTTTAATATTTGAGTTTTCCTAAAAGACAGTTTAAATATTTTTCCTTATCATATATGAATATACATTAAAAATGAAAGGAAAAAGGTTTAAAATCTGAAAACAAACTCATTTTATACACTGAAAGTTTGTAAATACCTTTTTGTGAAAGAAAGCAGGAATGTATTTCCATACATATTTACAGCAACGCTTGATATTAAAATTCTATAATGAAAAAAGAATGAAAAATTCAATTATCCAACTTATTATTTTATTTATTTTGCAAATAACTGTTTATATATATATATATATATAT
>JAOUZG010044845.1:6188944-6199201 GCA_026289955.1 Argiope argentata
TATAGTAATTAGAAAAAACATCAAAATTGCATAAATGTGACTAACTTTTTCTGGAAAAAAAGGAAATCTTTTCTGAATGCCTAAATCACTGAATGATGTCAGGAGCAATGCAGCAAACACACTGATTATAACAAGATTGCCTATAAGATAGTAAGTGACGAAAATTATTGGACATAAAACAGAGTTGGACGATTCATACATACAATTCCATAGACTATCAATCCATTCGCCAGTAAATATCCAAAGAACCATGAAAAGAGATTCTTCAAATGTTCTAAATGACCATCTAGAACAAAACAATATATTTTTATTTTAAATATTGATATAATAAAATATTGAATAATGAAGCTTTTATAACTAAAGAATATCCTTGTCAAAATCATTCAAATATTAGTTACTTTCATTGAATAATTTACCTATCATCGATTTTGTTAATAATTTTTTTAATCATCTTATTTGGTTTTTAAAAACCATTTTCTTGTATTCCTTTAGAGTGTGTGTATGAAATTTCAACTTATATGTATACAAATAAATAAAAAATATATTCTGAAACAAACTAATAACAAATATTCATTTAATCATTTATATAACAACAAATGACACAAAGTTAAATAATTTTTGATACAAAATTTATGATTGACATACCATTATTCATTAATAACGAATAACAAGGAAATTAACAAAAGAAAACTGAGTAAATTGAAACTCAAAATGCAGTCTCACTTTGACCACCTCTCATAACATTATTTTCACTTATTGATTAGTTAATATTTAAAGAAAATATATACAGTAGTTAAATTTTTTTTTAAATCTTAAGTTTAACCTTAAGATTTTTAGCATATCTAAAAAGAGTTTTATATTAAACACCGAACACTCTAAATATAGGAAATCTAGAAGCCAACCAAAAGCAAGGATTCCTGATAAATAGAAAACGTGACAATATTTGAGCACTATAAAGTCATATGTACACAGGTATTCCTATACTAAATAGCAGCTAAAGCAATACATATACTATGCAGCCAACACTTTATTTTACAAAATTAAACAGATTTTACTATCTTATTTTAGATTTTCCTGATTAATTTAAATTTTATATCTTTAAATTTAAAATTACCTTAAAGTGGTTGTATAAGGATATAAAGGTCCAAGCACACGATTTCCAATTATTGCAAATACAAATATTAACAAAAATACTACAACTATCAGCCGGACAATGCGTCCCAAAGAATTCACAATTACAGTTGAAATTCTTTGAAGAGGGGACCAAGCTTTTTGAAACTTCAATAAATTCATCTAAAAATAGAACAAACAATTAAAAGTTTGCCTTTAAGCAAATGCTTCAAATTAAGATAAAAATTAAATTTCAACAAACCAGTTTAAACAATCGAAATCCAGTAGTATGCTTCAGAGAATGTGTTGAAATACTCATAATACCAATAATTACAATAGTTAAATCCAATAAATTCCAAATGCTAAGAAAATAATGAGGACCAATTGCAATGAGCCAAATTAGTATTTCTACAGAAAATATAGCAATACAAACCTGCAAAAAAAGAAGTCTAATTTAGATTTAAAAAATAGTTTTAATATTAATTAGAAAATTAACAGAGCATTGAAATATGAAGGAGAAACTATAAGTTTGGTAAACAAATTAAAACACGCACCGTCTTAAAACATATTATATATTTCAATACAACAAGAAAACGGGGAGGAATTTTAAAAAAAAAACTATATCTCTGAATTATTTTTCAAACACAAAAAAATCAAAGTAATTATTTGGAATAAAAGTGAGATAAAACGAAAATAGTGAGTTAAAATTGTATACATAAATCTACAAATACAATAACAAAAAAAAAAATCCATTAGCAATAAAAACTACTAATTTAAAAATAAAATTCAAAGTCTTTATGATTTCAAATGACAAATTAAATAGCAATAATTCTAAAATTCAACTACAATAATAAGTTATAAGAAAAAATGAACCATAAATCACTACGAAAAAAATGTTACAAGAAATAATAAATCATGTTACTAACATTATATTTAGAATAATAATGAAAATCAAAGAACCAGATATCCTGTCTGACCAACTAGTTTCAATTTGTCTAGTTTTTTAATCACACATAGATATTCGATTGAAACTTATTTTAAACTATCTCTTGAGTTTATCCCTAATACAGAAATGCAAAAAAGCAAAGTGAGTATTTTTTTTTTAGTATTTCTATTCATAGTATAACCTACCTAGTCAACCATCATGAGTTCTGATATTGGTGATTTGGCAATTGGTGGCATCCTTGGTGATGTGAAGAGGACATATTAAAAGATTTTAAATAAGGGTTCAAGACTAATAGATATACTATCAGTGTTGACTGCTTTCTGTCACTTTCCCTTTTTGAAAAGAAATGATAAAGTATTACTTCACTGTATATTATCTGTAGCAAAAAGCCATGACTGAGTTTGCTGAACCCCAAACCTGCTATCTCCCATTTATTTCATATGAAAGTTTCTAGCCTCTAAATATAGCACCAATGGTTGTGTAATCTTCATTTTTGACAATAATAAAAACACTACTTCACTGCCTATTCAGGGAAAAGACTTCAGCAAAGTACTTCAATCAGAACTATTGCATTAATTTCATTTTTTTTGTTTCATTTGAATGATTATAGCCATTAAATATGTCAAATGCCCATCTATTTACACAACATTTCTCAACATCTGCACCAATTCACTAATTTTCATTGTTCATTTGAAATATAGCTAATAAAATAAAAATTATGGCTATATTCTGTCATTACTGAGCAAGTATAGTTTAAAATGATACTTTTGTTGATTTTTATTTAGATAATCACAAATATTTATAGTAATAATTTGATGAGATGATGTTCATTAAAGATGACTGGTGCAACTAAGTTAAATTAATGGCATAAAGAAGGTGCACCAATATAGACAGGTAGCTAACTTGTTAAAATCTAAGATTCAAAAATCCCAGGTTTGGCAATGAATGCTGTAATAAAAAATCTCAGGCACAATTGCAGAGTACTAAAAAAATTATTACTTGTACAACACCTTAAATGTAAATAAATAGTAATACTCAAAAAAATAACAAAATTGTAAATAACAAAAGCCTGGAATTTCATTACAAAACAATGCTTTTCTCTATCAATAATATTCATTCACTAAATAAAAGCTAATTATTAAAATTAGATTGAAACAAATAGTGACCCACTAAAAAAAGAAAATGCAATGTTGGATGTCAGCATTACATAAGGTAATGAATGATGGTTCAATGTAGTCATGATGATCAGATCTGATGAAATACATATATAAAATAAATAAATTAAGATAATTTTAAATTATTAGAAAATAATAATAACAATAGAGCATTCTAATTTTAGCTATGCTTGTCAGCTGGACAAATTAATTCGCAAAATCAATTAAAATTATTTTGAATGTTAAAAGCCCTATCTAAATTTTATTTAATAATATTCTCAAAAATGAATAAAGAGAGACAGGCAATTTTTTTGATGACATATCTAGGGTTCATGGTCTTTAATATGATATAAAAGATCTTTACCTACAGAGTAAGTATAGTAAAGTAGTACTTTTGAGGTTTCTTTCAAAAATGAATAATGACTAAGATATGGGAATATCAAAAGGGCTATCATATAAACAAATCTCAAAATTGATGCAATAATTGAGGTTGGAAGGATCAGTTCTTTCATATTTTCGATAATTTTTAATATATAGATGATAGATGAATAGCAAGTCAAAGAAGGATATTTGCCATTTGGAATTTTTATTGGTCTGAAAATAGCCCAAGCTTTCTTTTTGGGAATATGTTTTATATATAAAATGATTATTCACAAGTCAGCACAATTAAATCGTTTTTTTTTTAAATTAAGTATTCTGAAAACATTTGAAATCATTATAAAAGATTAAATTAAAATTTAAAAAAAAAGAAACAATTGCCTTAATTTAAAAATAATTGAATTCTTTACCACATTTCCAATGTCAAGAATTTCACCGACTTTTGGGGACATATTTGCATGTTCTGCGGCTAGAAAGATTGCATTTATACAAACTGTAAGTAGAATAAACCAACGAAATGGAGAACTTTCACTAATTGCTTTAACTTTTTCAGTGAAATTTATCCATCTACCTAAAACTGAAAAAGAAAGAAAGAAAGAAAAAAAAATGAAAATTAATATATAAAATTTTGAAAAAAATTAAAACTCTGAAATTTGTTTTTGTTTGGTAACTACAAATACTTGGAAATATTTTTGTAAGTAGTCTGCTCAATTTTTCTTTAAATTTGCAATCATTAGAAGAGATGAATATAAATATTAAAATTTCACCAATGTAATCTTGAAATTCTTATATCATATAGTTCTCAAGCAGACAAACCATTCTTTTAAAACAAAAATTTTTTAATGCACAGATTTTGTGTGTAAAAAAATAATTCAAAATGTGCAAAATTTTGAGTTTGAAGATGTTTAATGAAATATTTTTTTTTCATTTAATTAATCTTTTCAATTAATTTAAAATCACTCCCCTTTTCTTAAATTTTAGAAAAATTACATTTGTTGTCTAAAATATTTTAAGAAAAAGGATATGTTTTATAACTAGTGTATAATAACATTTGATGAATTGAAATGTGATATTCTATATTTGATTGAAGAAACAAATGAGTGATCAGTCGAAAGAACTAACAGAATATCTTTACTAATTCTGAATGAGAATATGTATGTATATATGTGTTGGTGCCTTACCAGACACATTATTGGACATAGGTATTCAGAATGAACGCACTTTGAAGACTGGAAATGTGCACCTTTGAGTTATTTTAATTAGAATTTCAATAAATAGATAATTAAATAAGATTTTGCAATTTTCACTTAATAATTTCTGAAAATAGTATAGCACAAAAATTATTATAATACTGTCAGAAGATTTCCAATCAATCAATCAATCTATATATATATATACACACCGGGTGTCTAAAAAGTTCCCGTACTCCAAATTTAAAAAATCATTTTCCATGATTTTTTTCAAGTATATTAAATTTTGCAATACGAGTAATGAAACCATGGACATGCTTGAAGCTTTTTTCGGCGATCGACTTATCTCAAAAAATCTTTGGCCACCTCAACCTCCTGATCTGACTTTTTTCTGTGAGGATATTTAAAGGACAAAATTTATGAAGGTGATCCTCAAACAATAGATTATTTGAAAATCGCAATAGCCTAAAGGATACAAGAAATCACTCTTAGCATGTTGAAACGCGTTTCGAAAATCATGCGCAAACGAATTCGGCTTTGTCTCCAAGAAAGGAGTGTGCATTTTGAACATTTATCATAAATGTAATTTCAGTATTTTTTCCTTAGTTATGTTAAAAGTGCTTTTTATCATTGGCATAAAAATAATTCTTTTTAAACCTATTGTTTTTGTAAAATTAATTCACAAATCATCAGTACGGGAACTTTTTGGACACCCTGTGTGTGTGTGTGTGTATATATATATATATTGTAATGCAATAGTTAAATTTAAGTTGTGCTACAATTTTTCCCTAATTTTAATAAATTTTTAAAAATATTTTAAGATGCAATTCACAATATTTTTTACTATTATAATGAAATTCAAATAATTTTCATTGTCACTATAAATATTTTATCCTGCCACTAATACAGATATGAAGATTTTTCTTTTGTTCCCTTTCATAATGTGAAGATTTCTTTTTAAAATATGATTTCGATATATTTAAAAAAGTTTTCACAAGACCATAGATGACATTTAATTTGAGCAATGAGGAACATTTTTGATGATTTTCAAGTAACATTATTACTTTTTATTTTTTATTTTCAATAATTTAACATTAAAAAATATTTTAAGATACATTTTGCAATATTTTTCACTATTATAATAAAATTGAGATAATTTTTGTTGTCACTATAAATATTTTATCCCCCCCCCCCACACAACACAAATACGAAGATTTTGCTTTTCTTCCTTTCTCATAAAGTATAAATTTCTTTTTAAAATATGACTTCAATATAAGATTTAAAAAAAAGGAAAAAAAAGGCTTTGTCAAATTATATATTACATTTAACTTGAACAATGAAGAAAAGTAACAAGGAAAATTTTCAGTAGTTTCCAAATACAATTATTTCATTCATTATATAATCAAAGCATAAAAATATATTATCACTCGTAACATTCTAAATTTTGCTTTATTATTGTATTTTTTATTGAATTAATAAATAAAAAGTCTCAAAAATACAATAAATATCATGGATTGTATAAGGTATTACATAAAAAAAACTGTGAAGTTGAGTGATTTCTCTTATTATTCTTACATATTTTATGAAATTTTTTTCTTTCAATAAATGAGTAATTAGGATAGAAGAAGTGTAAATATTTGTTTATTTTAGATGGAAGCTTAGTTTTAAGATAAGATGATAAATAGAGGAAATCTGGAGATGAACAAGCACAATGAAGTAAAAGGTTTTTAACATAGCACAAGTGTATACAGTGTATCAAAATTTGAAATGTGAAAACTTTCTGCTGAGGGAAAAAATAAATTCAAGCTGTAAATGTATAAGATTATTGGATTTTTTTTATACAGATTTATTTAAACTGTTACCAACTATTGTCAAATATAGTAGCAAATATCAAAAATTGCTCATACAAAATTTAATGGTTAAAGTTTATTAAAAATTTGCAGAGAAGGTTTATTATCAATAATTTATATTAACATCCTAAAATAGGCATGATATTATGCTTGGAAATCCTTGTGTTATACTTAATATAATAAAGAATAAAAAAAAAGTAATCTCAAATTATCATAGCCTCAAACATTTATAATGGTGTGGTGAAGGCTATATAAGCCAAATAACATCCTTCGAACTGAAGGGTCCCTTTTGCTTGATTGGTATGCTACTCGGCTACTAACCATAAAATTGGGAGTTCCAAGATGAATGAATCTGCTAATCCCTTCATTGATGAGCCAGGCGACTGAACTTGGATAACACAACCTAAACTTGTAGCTTCGTTCAACTGTCGTGGCACCCTCTATCGGCAACTCAAAGACCGAAAATCACCTTAAATACAACAGTAAATACCACCACCAAGCCCTCACATGGGTAACGTTTGTTTAACCACCGATTCACTGGTGGAAGAGTATGTGGTGAAAACTATATATGCCAGATAACATCTTTCGAATTGAAGGGTCCTTTTGCTTGATTGGCATGTTACTCAGCTACTAACCATAAAACTGGGAATTCGGATCTAGCGCATATGCTATTTGCCTTAATGGCATAATGTGATATAGATTGATCAAATAATAGAATTTTTAAGGAACAATATTTGAAAGCTTATAAAGTACACTAATGTTTTCACATACTTTTCACAAGGAAAATTAGTACATATTATACTACATAATTCATTTATACAGAATACTTCAAATGAAAAAAAAAGTATATGAAAACATTGTTTTGAACTTAAAAGTGGAAAGAAATTAAGGACTGAATTTTTAGCAAATAACAGATGACTTTAATGACTCCATTTGTGTAATTTATAATATATCCTTACACATGCAAATTCTTTTTCACCATTTGTAATCTTATAAATATTCTTTGTAAAAGCAATGAACCACTTTAAAATTTCATACCCTCCTTAACCATAATTCAATATTTCATTTTGTTTAAATATGTAAAACATACGAATTGTGTTAAGCTAATATTGAGCAAAATTATTGCACAAACAATACTCAAAGTTAAAGACTTTCTTAATCTAAAAAACTTATTATTATTATTATTTTTACTTTATGAGTTTTTTTTTTAAAAAAGAATTACAAAACAAACTTGTTTGGTTTTCATTCTGGATACTTCTTGCACTTTTTGGAATAAAAATAACCTGAAAAAAAATCTTGCACATTACATGATATATATATAAGATTTAAAAATTGGCATTTTCCTATAAGAAATTCCCAAAAGTATTAAAGCAGGAAAATTATCTTTATGGCCTTTTCAAATGCACAAAATTATCTTTTCAGTAATGCCAAATTTTTTCATATCATTTTTCATTCTATTCTTAATTATTAAAAATCTTAAATAATTTAATTTAATAAAATATAATAAGTATATTTAACAGCACTATGTTTCATTGTTGAAGTGAACTCAAATTGTTTGCATTGTTTCTACTAATATTTAATCTAAACTTCCCCTTTCTTCATAGTTGTGAACAAGATATGAAGATTTCATATTGAACAGATTTCAGTTTAAGGCCTATTTTTAATAAATTTTTCTTGCTCTTAAAATTGAATCTTAAATTCAGAAACAGATAATGTTGAAATTTTTTAACAGTGCAACTACTTTTGAATATTGATGCTTCTTTCTATAATGCAATTTGATATACAGCTGCGATTTGTAATTTTGTTGAATTATATAAAATTGATCATGCGACCATTCACTATTATCTAATTAATTTTGGAAATGCATAGATGAATTGATTCAATTAAGAGTTTATTTAAAATATTTTCAGATTAGGTATAATTTGAAAAATTATTTATTAAAAAAATGCATATTATAGAAAGGGGGAAATAACACCATTGTTACAGAGTGCATTACAAATCGAACAGGATACAAAATTATGAATAATGAATAACAGGAATATTACTAAAAACATTAGGAATTTTTTATGTTCAAACCTCTTAACACACTAAGAGGTTTTCAAGCCTAAACCCGAAAATAAAAATAAAAATGTACAAGATATTAAAAAATTAAATACATTAAATCACAAAAATATTAAAAATGCATTAGAAATTTCAAAGAATATAATCAATCTTTAAGTCAAAATAAGCAATGATAAAGGTATAAAAAACATACTAAAAATTTAAAAACAAATTAGTTCTAAAAAGAACTTTAAACTTGAACTTAAAAAAGATGCTGATTCTTGATTTTAAAAACACCAAACATATTTAAAATATACTCCCCAGAAATTCTCTTGAGTAATTTATAAAATTTATTCTAATGGGAATTTTACATTATTAATTTTTTTATCAATGTAATTAAATTTACAAATGTGATATCAAACTTTGATTCTAAATAATTCGGAATGATGAATTTTAGATTATAAGTTCAATGAGTCATGGTAAAGTGATTGATTATAAAATATCTTAATTATTAAATTTAAAAAAAACCACTGAACTTTTACAAAATTTAAATGCCAGTGGGTAGATAAACACAGTTTAAGGGCTCTGAAGACAAATTTTTTTGACATATATGTGACTGAATTGTAAACCTAAAGTTCCTTATATTTTATATCTTGAAATTAAAATTTTTTCTTTCTTATAGAACCCTTTTTTTATTTTAATTCCTGTAAGAGACCTATTTATACTAAATAAATATTGAAAAAACTATTTACACTGAGAACATTCAAAAATATGAAGAAAAATGATAACATTTATCCTATGTAATCAATTATAAATATTTTTGAAAAACTTATAAAAAATATTTAATCACTTACCCTATTTTGAGCATGCTTTTTTTCAATTTTTTGCTGAATACTCTGAGATAAATTCATTACATTTTTTAACATTTCCCAAGTTTGTTGGACAGCTTCTCGATGGCTTAATAAATCATCTCTTTCTCTAAATACTTTCCTTAAAGTTTCTCTGTTAGTTGGTAAGGGGTATAATGATAATTGATTGATATCAAACTGGAAATAAGTATGATATGTATATGCTGATATTTTTTGATATTTAGCCTACAAATACAAAACAAATAAAAACATATTTTATTCTCAATACATATTTTAATAATAAGATCATATTTTTAAAAATAAAGTAACAAATCTCAGTATTCTAAATTTTAAACATGCATATTTTGTTTATTATTCCATACAAAGGTTAATAATAAGAAACATAATATAAATGTTCTTTATATGAAAGAAATCTTGAAAAGTCCACTGAAAAACAATAGGAGAATTAAAAAATTATTTGACAAAAAATAATAAATGCACAAATTTTGTGCTTAAATATTAAGAACACTAAAAAGTTTTATATCTGTATCAGTATATTTCACTATGTGTGGAGCATTCTAAGTTTCTAACATAGATAAAGAAAACTCTTAAGGATTCTTTTAATATAAAACAATAAATATAATATTAAATATATAATAAAAAATTAAATAAATAATTAAATAAAATAAAACAAATGCCAATTAAAAGTTTTAAAGTTAATTATATATATATATATATATA
>JAOUZG010044845.1:6199301-6251329 GCA_026289955.1 Argiope argentata
TATATATATATATATATATATATATATATATATATATATATATATGTGTGTGTGTGTGTGTGTGTGTGTGTGTGTGTCATAGCTGGGAAAAGCAAACTGCTGAACATTATCTAAAATTTCATTTATATCTTTGATTTTTATTACAGTAGAAATTTTTAAAGCTATAATTATATATAAGCTATACTTCTTATATGAATTGAAATTTGAAATGAGGTACAGTTATAAGAATTATTATTCTTTTGGACGTCTTTAAGAAGAAAAATGCTCAAATATTATCAAAAATTTATACTATAAAGTAACAAACAAATTTTATTAAAGCTGAGATTGAAAATTTTAATATTTATCAATCAGCATTATTAAATGGATGAATAAAATCAATAAGGAAAATTATAAATCATAATATATTATTAAGTTTTTCTCAAAGAGATATTAAAACAATTTTGTGAAGGGTCAGTCACAAATTAAAATGCAAATGTTTAAAGTTTCAGTGTAGATGATGTAGTGCAGGAATCCATCATAAAGAAATAAAGTTTTATTCATATCTTTAGTTTTAAATACATATTTTAAAATCTATACTTCCTGAAAAATACTTTAAAATTTTATATCATTAATTACAAAATATAACTTAAAAATAGCTCAGTCAATGAATAAAAAAATTTACAAATGTTTGCATATGTAAATATGCCTCTGATTGGTGCATCCCACAATCACAACAGACACATCATTATATTATGTTATTTGTGCTATGCCACTAAATCAATAGCATAGCTTATGTAAGAATAACTCACACATAAATATTTCACACTTCTACATTTTGAGAACAATTAGCCTGTACAAACAGTATGTAACAATACAGCATGAAAGTATGTAACAATACAGCAATGAAGAACTTTTTGAAATCCTAATGCTTTACAGTTTATGCAATTGCAATACTTTGCAAAACTACATGGGAATTTCGGCAGAAATATCCCAATTCTTGACATCCTTCTGGGAGATTTATTTCCTGATTAGTGCAATGAATGCATGAAAGAAAAAGCATTTATTACTTTCATCATTACTTTCTCTGTTAATTTGTGTACAACCTCTAAAACAAGAAAATTCCACATGATTTTTCATCTTAGCGAACCCATATCCAGACATCAAAAAGTGGTTAAAGTTAGCATTTATATAGTTTATATCTTTGAGACTTTTAAAGATAAATTCTGAAATTTTGTATATGACCTTATTAGATGATAAAGTACTTGGTCTGTATAAAAATTTAAATTTTGTATTTTTAAAAATTTAATTGATTTCATAACATTTTGCCCTTTTTATTATGCAACATTATAATTTGCAGTATATGTCTATGATCAATATTTAAGGATTAAAAGCCATGCTCAAGGTTTTGGTGACACCCTGTATACATATAATATCAATATTAAATGCTTAATAAATATATTGTGATACTTAAAAAATTAAGTTAAATAATTAATTTTAAAAAAATTTCATTTGCCTTTATATTTAATAATTGTAATTACAGTAAAATTCTTTTTGAAATTTGAGAAGGAATTTCTATAAGAAATGCTGCTGATGATTTTTTAAAATATATTTTTTATTACATTAATAAAGAAAGTAATATTTTATTTACAATGAATGGATGATCAGCAGCATTCAATGCCAAACAAAAAGATGTTAATGCTTTGAAATTCATAAATGTGCCCCTAAATATATCATTTTAGGAGCAATGCAAAAAACTATTTGAAAGAATGAGTTGAAAATTTTTCTTACCCCCATAAAACGGTCTTTATGTCCAAATTTAAATACGTTGCAGTTTAAAAGTTTTACATTTGCAATTTTTTTTTTACATTTTCAAAATTATTTTTTCATGTTTAATATATATGAAAAATGTGAATAATAGCTTGTAATTTCATAACAAAAAGAGTTTAGGTCAGTAACTCTATAAATTTTTAAGATATGAATCAAAGTTCAAAATTTAAAGATTAGAAAGTAAAATTTTGTTAGCTCTAATTTCCAAATGAATAGGCCTTGGTTTTTTGGAATAAATTTTGATGTAGTAGCTTTAAAATTTGATGTTAATGCCATTGGAAATTTTAAAATGTGTTCTTATTTAAGTATAGAGGAGACCCACATAAAATTTTTAACTAAAAAAATCTTTGAGCTTTCAAATGACTGTATTTTATAATTGTATGGTAAGTAGTGATAAATAAAGATGGCTGGCTTTTTTTTCTGTGACTGCATATATCTACAATTCTTATAAAGTTTATGTTATTGAAAATCTGAAGTATTTAACAAGTGTAAAAAGTTTGAATCAGTCATCAAGAACTAAATTTTTTTCTCTGTATTTTAAACATATTTGCCAAAATTAACTATAATTTGGAAATATTCATTCAATTAGAGGCAAAAGAAATAGCATATGATCGGAAGTACGAATTAATAATTTGATATTTCAATTACAACTATTAATTGGAGTAAAAGGAAATTTATAATAAGTTAAATTTTTTTAGTATTTGTATATTAAGTACATGCTATTGGCCAATTTTAACTTTGCGATTGACAACATGTCACTGGCAAACATAGTCAATAGACAATGATTATCTGAATAATATTGATTAATGCTTTGTTTATGATAAATTAAATTTTTTGAATAAAAGATATTTTATAATGATTTATCAGTTGTTTTAAAAATTATATTTACAATATCACTTTAAAAATTATATTTACAAAGAAGAGCACATTCTTATAGGAAAGCACTACACACACTGGGATGAGAAGTCGCCTTAAAAGTAAGAAGTGTATGCTTCCTTAGAGGTTATAGAAATTATGGTATCACTCAATGCACTTATCGACGATGTTGGATTATATTTTATAAGAGGAATCTGCAAATATACTACTCATAATAGGGACATTATTTGTCAATCACATTGCAATGTTATGTGTTGCAAAGGATCAATCTTCTAATTCTTTCTGGGTGCCATGGCAGAGCCAAACAATTCTTTTTGTTGTGATAAAATGCAGGATTTTATAAAAGAAAATAACTTTTATTTCTTATTCTAAAGTCATTAAGAGTAAATTATTCTCAAGCTTAATATTTGGCCTAATAAACATGGAATCATTAACCAATATATATTTTTTTAATTAAAATAAATGGCAAATGGGGAGTTAATTCTTTTATTAGGCTTAAGTCATACAAAATATTTTCCAGATTACTTTGAAGCTTCTGCTTTAATAATTTCCATATATCAAACTAATAAGATTGCTTAAAATGCGAACATTAATGCCTATTCATATATTTTACTATTTGATTCTCAGAAAAGAGATAATGTTAAACATGCTTAAGCATTATCCTTCCAATTTAGAAAATTTTTATAAATAATAATACAGAATAAATTTAAAAATCTTTACCTTTGTAAAATCAAAAATTTGTTTAAAATTTTTTTTACACATAATTTATTATAAGTCTTTCATAAAGTTAAAAGCATTCAATATATAGTAAATAGATGGATATATAAAAATATGAATTACATTTTATGAGTTCATATCAATACTCAAATAAACTAGCTTAAAATTTATTTATATTTCAAGTTTGGGAAGCCTGAATATTTTAAGGAAATACTTCGAAAATTACCTCATATGCAGAAACCATAGCTTCATAAGTACTGATTACAACAATTAACATCAAATTTAGAAGGCAAAATGAACCAAAAAATATAACAGGAACAAAAAAGATAGAAGACAAAGGACCAGTGGCTCTGAGAATCTGAAATATCAAAATAAATTTTTTAGTTTCATAGTTGGTATATGTCTAATCAAATCAATTAATGTTTTAATACAAGAATGCACAATTTTTGGCAGTTATATATGAATAAGTGAGAATTGATGTAATCAATAAACTTAATTTTTCTCAGAAGCATAGCAACATGAAATTCTAAAAAAATAAATTATTTATCATAAAGATACAGGAGAAAACAATTCTGTATGTAATATTTAGAAAGACGTATCATCACAAATTATTTTGTTTCATAGTTTTTTGTTTTCAAATTATTTTTTTCATAGTTTAGAAATAAAAATACATCTGAGCTTCTCAATTAGGCAACAGCAAGCATAGGATTAAAAAATTTCCAGCACAGCAATTATTTCTTACTTCTCAGGAGGAAGCATTTAAGTTTCAAGGTCAAAATATGAAAGAAGTTATATTATTGCCAATGATGGCTATTAGGAATAAATTTTAGATTTATGTCTCCATGATATGACTATTCAGTAATCATGGTCTTTATTTAGCAAGATAGGGGTAAATCCAAGTATGATTATTGGTCCAGAGGTTAAAAATATAATCTTTAATTAATCAAAAAATTGGTTCACAACAAAATTAGAATTATTTTGATAAACTTACTACATAGATTGACATTTCATCTTAGCATAACTGATGGAACATTAACTTTTTGTCACTAAGGCAGCTAGTTTTGGCCACAAACTTGTCCTGCATGATTTTGAATTTTCAAAAACAAATTCCAAAAATTCATCATTTGTTTCAGTCAGCAAGAATTTAAAAAACGTCAAATTTCCGAAGCAGCGCAGCTTGAAAAAGGCCTTGATAAAACGGAATCATCGATGCCTAAAAATAATATTTACACAAGATAAACATTCAATGCTTCCCCAAATTTCAGTGGATTTGAATGCAGGCCCATCAACAAGTGTCAATGTACGCATTATGCAGCGTAACCTAAATAATATGGGCTTTCACAATAGCAAACCTTCTACTGTACTACGAATGCTTGTGGGGGCTCTACACGATAGATTGGTGTACCAGTTTTTCTGGCACTTCAGTGTATATCTTGCTATTACCGGCAATTTATAAATGATGTTGTAACCTTAAACTCGGATAGTCAAGCAAGCAATTCAGTGGATTAAATACACCAGGTCTAATAAATCAAGACATATTAACTTATATTTTCATTTTGTGAAAGATTTGTTGGATGACAATGTAACTAAATTAGAATATGTACAAACAGAATGCTTGATTGCAGATTTTCTTACAAAAGCTGTAAGTGATGAAAAGTTAAAATATTCTGTGAAAAATATTTTGTTAATTTCTTAATTTCTGTATGTACATGTTATTTTTGTATTATGTGAATTTTGTTTTATGCGTATTATCATAAATGCTCAAAAAATATCACTCAGGAGGGGTGTTTGGGGATTAAGCGAGCAGACTATTTTTCTCACGAAAGAATATCTGGATGATTAGGCTTGATTCCAGTGCAATCTCTCTTGTGAACCTCACGAGTGGCTGTGTGCTTAATCGTTAATATGAGTGTTCTTATCTGTGTCCAATAAATGTGATGACTCCAAGAACCATGCTGATAATTATTGAAAATTAACAACAGTCTCTAATTGTATTCGCTCACAATACTACTCACAAGAATGAGTAAAGATACCACACTGTCGAGGGTCGACTGCCAGCTCAGAGAGTGTGTGGGCAGGTAGCTGACAATGCGAAGGAGTGTCAATGTCATGAGTAATATTTGTTTCTTTTTTGTACTGCATGCAATGATAGAACTTGAAAGAGCGCAAGGTTAATTCTCATAAATCTACAGCAAGATTATAAAATCAGTAAGGTCTACTACTGTCACTTATTACAAAATAATTCATGAGACAAACATTTACATTTATTTTACTAGTTACTTGTGTTTCTAAGGATAAAACCTACCCATTTGTGTAATCGTTAGTTATTGTTTTAGGGTTTAGACAGAGTTAAAACTTTGAGGGGTCGCAATGTTTAAAAACTTGAGAACCCCTGTTATAAATACATATTTAAAACAAAAAAAGTAAAATAAGAAACTATATAACTTCATTGAGCTTGTAGTTTTTTTTATTTCAACTCATGTTTTTTTTTTGTACACATGAAACTTTTTTTTTAATTCTTAAATGAAATTTGTTTGAAAATTTTTAATGTTTTTAAATTCATGTTTTTAATGTTTTAAATTGATGTTTGCATCAAGTTAAATCCCAAAAAATTAACTTTTCAATAATACTGATTTTTTTACCTATAAATTAAAACTCTATTTTTGATGAATTTTTAAACATTTAATTTAATTGTATTTTTCAACAATTTATTTCGCATAAAATAAAAAATTTAACGATCTCAAATAAATAAATAAATTAATAAAATCAGTTTTAATATGTTGCCATCACATTATCAGAAGTTCTCATTTTTTTTTTTAAAAAAGTTAATTACTACCAAAATTAAAACTGGAAAGTATAATTTTCATCACATGATTATATGAAAAGAAATAAATAATAAATGTGACATTTTTTAAACAATAAATGCAAGATAAAATTTTTCTTGATCATTTGCAATATCAAAATTATTAATTCACTTAAAGAATTAAAATAAATAAAAATACAAAATAAAAATATATTACAAAAGTGCGATGGTTAAAATTAAAAAAGAATTTTTAGAAAAGCACCAAATGATAATTTTCTGAGAGCGAGATTAATTATTTAAAAGTAAGAAATCTTAAACAAACTCGAGGATGACGTCATTTAGAAGAAAGGATGAACAAAAAGCAATTGATAATAAGTAAAAGTAAAATATTTCTGCATTTTTAAAATGTTTTTAAAATAATAAGACATGTTTTGAATTGCTACTGTTACTTATGTGGAGAAGATATATTATGCAAATCAAAGAATTCGCCTTCGTGATTGTAATTTATCTCCGCATTTTAATGAATCATGCGAAATAAAAACGCATCTGCTTTCAACGAAACATTCGTAACATTATGGCTATACTGGTAAAAGCAAGTCAGGTAAAAGCAAGTATTTGAAAATGCATCTTCTTTCAAAGAAGTATACGCAATAATTAAAAATGCAAAATTTGTAAAAGCATATAAAACTATTTTTTACTCGCATATTTCGGAGACATCAAAACTTTCTTACCAAAACAATGTCATGTTCTCAAATGAGAAAAACTAAATCAACAATCATTTCAAATTAAACATATAAAAATGTCATTTTCGGCATGTGTCTGCATAAAATGAAACAAATATGAAACATGATATTTTTGAAAATAAATGGATGGAAACGTTTTCTATGATATTTTACTATACATATATTACTAATCTAATGAAACAGTTTTATTTAAGGCAAATATGGCTTAACATCTACAAGGCATCTTCTGTAATCGGAGCCCAACATTTAATTTCTTAATTTTTTGGGGAGAGACATACATCTCTGAACAAATGGTCTTAGCGAAATATAAAATTAGTAGATTGAGGGAAGAAATGCTGATGAATTACAACTTTTAAATTAAAGTCCAATTTAAACAATAACTCCTTAAAATTAAAAAAAATGGCACTCCAACCAACCAAATCAATCACAAAGCTGATCGATCTATGAAAATTTCAATATAACTATTCAATAAAAACTGGCGATTTTAGGTCACTTTATCAAGAACTCAAAGAAGCCAATCAGGGTTACTTTAGAATAATTGGTCTAGATTATGAAAATGATGATTGTTCTAAACTTGTAATATTCAGAACCGAATAAATCAGCCAGATTTAGTCGCAGAAGATAGAAATGTTTATTTATTTAGAAATTGAAATCTTAAGAATATTTTACGGAATATGAATCTATAAGACCAAAGGAATTTAAACCATAATTTTATAAACCAAATAAATAATTATTGAGAGCATTTATATACATTTAAA
This sequence comes from Argiope argentata, assembly GCA_026289955.1. Taxonomy (NCBI): domain Eukaryota; kingdom Metazoa; phylum Arthropoda; class Arachnida; order Araneae; family Araneidae; genus Argiope; species Argiope argentata. The sequence goes on from JAOUZG010044845.1 coordinate 6,207,005, forward strand.
AATAAAATTAAAAACAGAATGTTTCATTTAATCTGTGAAATGTTTGCTACATAATTCCTTGAGATATTATAAATTATAAAAAAATATATAATGTTTCAATTTCTGTAGGGAACATAAAACTTCAGTGTCGGACTACTCTGCTTTCAGTTCTTAGTTTTATTTAAAGACCTCAGATTGAGTAAAGCGGTCTTTATATTAATTGAAGTTTCATCATTTCCACTTTAATTTAAAATTGAATTTTACATGTACTGATAGAAAATCAAAGAGAGATGCAGAGTTCAAAGATAGGACTGCCTAAGGCCTACATAATAGTAGAAGTAAATTATATGACTATCAAAATTTGCTTAAAAATATTTTGCTGAAAAACTTATAATGAGACCAAGTTATATAAAAAAAAATCGGTTGAACCCTTTAGTCAGGATTAATATTGGCTAACCGGCTGGTCGCAAAGACGGCTAGTATTAAAATAAAAAGAGGAAATTATAATTGCGATTTTAACTTAACCCAGCATGCGTGAAAATCCCAAACTGCGGATGTTCAAATAAAAAGAGCTGTGGTATGCATATGCAATACATTTCTTTGTTAACATCTGATTTTAAACAGCAATTCAAATCTCATTATATATATAAAAAAGGAAATCCAGTTTTGAAATGATCATGTGTATTTTATCAATGGATATATCATATTTTCACCTTTGTAATGTGTTGAATGTGTGCCATAAAAAATGTTTTTTAGTTATTTTTGATAATTTCTAATTATATTTTTACGTTTGCTTGATGTTGTGTAACATGCCCATGTCATATCAGGTGGAGGCTAGATTTAAGTTGTTAATATGTCTGTAACGACTTAACATTTAAACTAATCTAATTTTTCTTCTTGGATGTTATGCCATAGGCAATGCTGTGAGGGTATTGCTAGTATATTTCATTCCACTTAAGCATTGCATATATGAAAATTGAAAAGATTTTACAAAACTTTAGTTTTAAATATACATATTGAAAATGATATATTATATCTTTCAAATGTTAGTTTTTTACCATATTATATATATATATATATATATATAAACAACAGGAATAGGTTAAAGAAAAATAATGAATAATATAAGTAAGAGAAATATCACTATGGTTTTTATCATGACATGTGAATTCATGCTATAGAAGGGGATATAACATAATTATCATTGTTTAACAATGATAATAATTAAAGAAATTAATTTTGTATGATCTCCAAAAGTAGCTTACCTGATCAAAAATGTCTCCCCAATCATCATGAGTAATAAAAGCAAGACTATTTATGCAAGATGGCATAAAACTATCGAAATGAGCATATTCACTAGAGTCTTCAATATTAGGGAGACAGATGTATCCAGATGGACATTTTCTGAATTAATAAATATAAACTGTATTAACACATTTTGTTAGAAAAAGGCAACATTAAATATAAATTATATTCATACATTTTATTGAAAAAAGGAATATATACAGTAAAGATTTTTAATGATTACAACTATATCAAAGACAAGTTTCTTAATACCCAAGTTAAACATTAAAACATAATTTATAATTCATTTTAGCAACATATTAAGGAAATTTAAATCTATACAATAATATTATTAATTGTAAATTTGATCTAGTGCAGAAGATATAAAATTATTTACTGTATTATTCTAACATGAAACAGCATGTTAGAATAATAAACTTATTGAGTTCCCAGATATGGTAAATGCCAGAAGAGATACAGTAAATAATGTAAAAGCACAGACATATCAATAAACATCAAATAAAACAGCTATATTTCTAACTATCTATACAAGCCATTTTACTGATGAGAATCAAACTATTATAATAGAAGTTTTGTAATATTTGGATATAAATGAAAGATTTTGAAATTACCTTAACCTTTTAGATACATTTGATGTATCAAAAAACAATGTACTTGCTTGAATTAATATTTCATTTTTTGTAATACTAATTAAATATAATTAGCAGTCAATGAAGTATAATATATAGTAAGGAAACTTTGAAATAGATGAATCTTGTATAAAATCTATTGCTTTTACATGCCTTTAAAATTGAAATTTAATCTAAAAATAAAGCGAAATTGCATTGATATAACACATTTCATAAAAGCAAGAACAGTTTAATCTTATATAGATGTTATGGTTAATGTAATTGTAAGCATATACATACATGCTTAAAAGGTGTTATTGAATATCTATAAAAATTAGTAAACAGTCTTGAATAATATCTGTTTCAAAACTTAACTTCAAAATTCATGAATGATATAAAAAATATGTCAAAATTAATTGCAGAAATATTAATTTTTACTCTTTGTGAAATAAAACCTTAGCTTTTAATCCATGACTTTTTTCTTTGTTGAATATTTAAAGTACAGTGCATCTTATACTGTCAATATCTGGAGCATGTGTTACCATTAAGCATTGCTGCAAGACATTCAATTTATCATGGTTATTCAGAAACCATAATATTTCAAATAATCATGATATGATCCATACATGGTGCAATACTAGTATATTTTCCCACTGAAACCAGATAGAATTTAAATTGATATATAAATAAAGGTATATTGATATGAAAATTTAACCTTTTACAAAATGTGCACTCATTCAGGATATGTGGTGAAAGATTGCAGCAAAAATTAAGTATTTTTGAGCATTGTAGTAAAAAAAAATTAAACATTTTCATATGCCTATTTTCAAAGCATAAGATGATTGTTTTATAATAATTCATAGTTTCTATTAAAAAGTTAGAAAAAGTAATTTTAATGAATATTTTTTAAATCTTAATATTTATTAATGTATTTTTCCACCTTCTATTTTAAAACGAATTATATTTTAATTTTAATAAAAATGATAAATTATCATAAAATATTTAAAAAATGAAAAACTAAAAAAATTAAGTCAACTTTTATAAGATTAACAATAAAAATCTGGGATCACTTTCGATACTTCCTTTAACAAATTATAAATTAATTCTCATGGATATATAATTTTTGAAACTGTCAAAATTAATGTAGAACATGAGTTCTCAAACTATGGGTCGCGACCCATTGGTGAGTTGCTAGCAAATATCAAGTGGTCCCTAAAACGTGACAAAAAAAAAAAAAAAATCGAGTGCATACCACCATTTATCCAATAATAATGTTGCAAGACAAATTGATGAAATGTTTGAGTGTTGGCAGAAAATGAATTAATATGAAGTTCAATTGGTAATAAATACTATACTGTACAACTAATATGATTCTATTGACGTTCAATGCCTGTCTCAATTACTTGTTTTTGTGCATTATATACGACGTGCATGAAGATATTTTGTTTAGCAAGCCAATTATTCATAGAATGGGCAAACAAATTTTCAATTCAATTGATTCCAATATAAAAGGAAAAGATTTAGGATGGAAGAACTGTGTAAGTATAAGCACTGACGCAGGCTAGGTGCGGAAAAATAGCAGTGTGATTACAAGATCTCCTGAAGAAAGTCCCTGTGCTTTGTGGACTCATTGTAGACTTCACAGAGAAGCGCTGATTTCCAAAGCATTACCCGATTATTTAACAGCTATGCTAAATGCAGCTGTACAAGAACGTTTGTATCAAAAGCTGTGAAGAAATCGGTAGTCTTCATACAGCTCTTATTCTCCGTACGGAGGAAAGTTGGTTATCCAGGGGGAAAGCACTGACATGATTAGTGGAACTACAGAATGAAGTAACAATTTACTCAGAAGGAAAAACAGAAAATATATTAAACATATACAGGACAAATAATTCGTTCTCAAGTTATTTGTGCATATTATACAAATTAAAGGTCTCAAATTTCACAGCGATTAGAAGCAAATAAAATTGAAAATGGATGCTAAAACTGTAATGACAAAAAAAAAAAAAAACCAACTTTCCAAGTGAGATAAACTGTTTGTATGTTAAGTAAAACACACACACACACACACACACACACACACACACGCACGCACGCACACGCACGCACGCACGCACACGCACACACACACACACACACACACACACACACACACACACACACACACACACACACACACACACACACACACACACACACACACACACACACACACACACACACACACACACACACACACACACACACACACACAATCTTTCTTGTTTGAATAGCAGTTTTCATTGATATTGATAAAACTTTTCCCATAATGACTGTTTTTAGAGCTACAGTATAATTTAAGTAGTTCCAAAACTCACGAATGAACGTTACCAGTATATGCCCCCTTTTCTCTAAAACAGCCAATAGGTGAGTAACAATTTTTTAAGTTTTTGTTAGATGGGTTGTGTCCAGTCAATTTTTGAAACCACTGATGTAGAAGCATAGCATGGACAAAACATTTTGTGTTAGATTTTTATGTATGCAGCAACAAATAAAAATAATATGGGTAGGCAAAAAAAAAAAGTAAATTTTTTGCTGCATTAACTCATTATATTTAGCAATTGACAGCATTTTATTTGCATTTTTATAATAATAATAGCTGAAAATTTCAGGTTGGCTATCATTGTAAGATTGACAAAACTGCTATGAAATTGAGAATAGAACAATGCTATGTTCTAATTGAGCTTTTTCAGATAAAATATTTTTTCAACAGAAAAATATAGCATAACTTAGAACAGCTAGACTATAAAAAAATATCTTATTGCTTTTTTCTTCTGAAGTTTAGTAGTAAACAGCTTTTTTGAACATTTTGCAATTTGAAAATTTCATAAAACCCTATGCCCAAAAATAATTAAAAAGTTTTTACTTTAAGCTGTAAAAAATTAGAGTAAATGTGATTATATATTTTATGATGAAATTAAAATAATTTAACAATACCCAGTTTTCATAAATAACAGAAACAAATTCATAAAGTTATAAAGTACCAACTTTGTATTTAGAATCAAAATGAAAGAAAATACAAATTGATGCATTTTTAAAACTATTTTTTAAAGAAAGTACGAGACGATACCCCTCCCCCTCTCACAAAATTCAACAACAATCATCATATAAAGCATCTTATTCAATGGAATATTAAATTGTAACCTTTAAGCTATCTATAGCGCTTGAAAGTATTTTTTATATCAGGCTAAAATCTTCATATTATTATTTTTTTGTTAAAAGTATTCAAAGGAATATGAGTTAAGCTCAGACACGAAATAGACAGACAGACATCAGACTAAAAGCAGTAATTAAAATATCAGCAATTAAAAATTAATTTTAGACATCTACTAAAAGCAGTAATTAAAAATAAAATTTTTTATTAATTAATAAGAATTTCCTGGGCTTAATCTGCATCAAAAATAACTTGGTAAATATTCATGTAGATTATATTTTAATGATGGCTAATATTATGATTTATCAAAATTTTAAATTGTTTATAACATAACAGAAGATAAGTATGATACTGCAAAATAAAAAATAAAAATTCAAAGTAATGATATGCATGGTGGCGCTTTACAACAAATAATAGAATTTCCTAGTAATTGGACTGAATATGATCACTACCATATTTTAAGTAAACATTATTTGGTTATTTGGGAGAAATTAAGAAAATATACTAAAATCCAACTGAAAACAGATAACAATACACTATAGAAGAATATATATTCTATATAGAAGAATATATATATATTCTTCTGTAGTTTATATATAGTTTTTGTAATTTTCATATATGCTTATATTTATAAAATATGGTGCTTCTTTTAAGCCTTAATTTCGGGGATTTTTCAGGTCATAGTTTTTTAAATATTCAGACAGATAGTAAAACTCTTCACAGGAAAAAAAAATCCTTTTTTGGAATCCTTGCCTGATGGTGACCCTTCAGAAAATCATCAGGCCGGATTTCTTATTTTTTCTCCCTTCGATTAACTTGATATCGTTCTACTTTCGTTTTGTTCACCTGTGTTTTAGTAATAGCAGCGTAAGCGCTCTCTAAATACACTAGTGCGTTTTTTTTTAATATTATAGTTGGCCTATTTGTTTCTGTAATAGTTTAAAATTGCAATTTTTTCAATGTTGTTAATGCTTATAAAATTGTTTGTTTCATATTATATATATATATATATATATATGAATTGCAGTATTTCCAAAATAAAAGAAAAAATTAGCAAGATTCAGTTATATTTAATTCAGCTGAATTCACAAATAATATGTTATAATTTCCTTAAATTAATAGCATTTTAAAAGAAAAAACATACATCTTAATACATATTTTATAAAAGAAGCCATCTTCACTTAAAGTAAAACTGCCTATATAAAAATAATTCTTAAAACGTATGAACTAATACATTGAAACTGAAATCATACAAATAATGTAATTTTTGATAATCATAAAAATTAGTATTTTCAAATATAATTAAACTGTATTTTACAGATTGAGTAAAAAGCAAATTACTCTGATCCTGTTAAATTTCCACAAAGACCATTGTCCAGCCAATTTTTGCTATTATGAATAAATTCTGAATAAGAAACGTTTAGATTCTTTGGTGGCTCTAATACACATTTATTCTGAAAGACTCCACTAAATATCTGCAATTAAAACACATCATAAAAGAAGAGTCTTTAAAATAAAAAATATATACATAGCTACGTATAAATACTTTGAGATTTAAGCAGATATTTAAAAGTACTTCTGCATGTCGATGACCTTTTAAATAATTAAAAAGTTATTTTTAACACAAATTAAGGGGGTAAAATTGAATAGATAGTGCAACTAACAGGCAATTAAATATATTTTTGTTAAATCTTAATGTTTCATTTAATTAAATTTATATAAATCCTACAACAAAAAAGTACATCATTCAGCAAGTCAAAGAAAACATATTCTCTTAGAACATACTAATTTCTTGCAGATTTTGACAACAGAAAACTTTCCCTGAAAGTTCAGAGGTTTTTAATTTAGTAAAGGGTTATTTTAGTGGGTTTTATTCTATTTAGTATAAACTCCATGGTTATTTTGAGATAATCTTGAAATTGTGAACTTCAGTCAAACACCTGAGCTGATACTTCCCTCTCCAAACTTCTGTATGATATCAGAAGGGGGACATTTGGCACACAATATCAGTCTTATTATACCCCAGAATTATATACACAAGGGATCCTTAATGAATTTTGTTTTTGAACTTGGATCTCACAAGCCCTAAAGCAGATATCTTACTTCTAGACCACTGTGGTTGTGTAAATTTATTCATTGCTTCAGTAAAAATTGCCCTAGAAATTTTTCAGGAAACTTTGGAGCAGCAATAACTAGTTACTTTAGTTTCTATCAACAATCCCTTTATGGAACTAAATTTTTAAAAGAGTGCAAAGAAATTCTCATTTAAATAAGAAAAAAGCACAAAGCCCTTTAATAAGACCAATACAAAATTCTAAAAGTTTGACTTTTAGGTCATGTATTTAATATGGCAGAAATATTGCTTGTTCATGAGAGGATTATGGCTGTAGTTGAATTAAGATAACAAAATATAAAAATATTAAAAAGAAACACATTGCAATACTGAGAATATTTAATCATTTAAAAATTACACCATACCTTTCAAATAAAACAATGTCATTAACCTATTATTTGGTTTGGGTGATTTTAGATGATTAGATGACTTATATTAAACAGTAAAAAATACCATGTTTAGTTCAACTAGTTGGGGTTCATAATAGATAAGTATACACAAATGAATGCATAGAGGAGATTTTGAAAGATTAATGACATTACTCAGGGTCAGAAAAAAGTAATCTCTTTATTTTTCTTCTTCCTGCTATCTACCACAACATGCTTGAAAACATTAGGCTATCTTGATGTATTCACAAGTAGTTTAGTAACATCTATTTGAAATTTAGTTTTAAAGGGTTTTTTTTTTTTTTTTTTTTTTTACAATTGTTTCACAGGTTAGAAAAGATTTCATGGTTAATTATAGTAATAAAAATTTTAATCTTTGAAGTATCCTTAACAATAAAGGATAAATATTAATATCAATTTTTTTTCTGGTAAAATTTCTAACACAATTTTTAAAACAAAATTCAATGTTCACATTGAAAATTTACATAAATGCACAGTAAATTCTATTATTTTTGCAGCAAATATTTCCAGATTTTAAGTACTTTTGTCTATTCTCTTAAGTAAATTAAAGAAGTAATTATAACTTTTAGTTTTAAAAGAGAATAACTAAAACTATGAAGAAAAAAATATGAAGGAAATGTAAATTATCTAATACTAAAAAGAAATCAGATTAACTATATTGTTTATACATTTATCCTTAGAAAAGTTGATATATGTTAATGAGGAACATTTTTGATATGATGAACAATATTGGATAAAATAGCTCTCAGTTCCATTTTTTGTTCATAAATAAATATATAATATCATGAAATACGTAGACATATTTGTAAAAAAAGTGTGACATTTCTTTAACCCCTTTTAATATAAATACAAGATATAAATATTATCAATAAAATATCTAAGGAATTAATTTTTTTATCTGAGGAATAATGACATTTTTATATTTCAGCAATATTTTTTAATCAATAATTTATCTTTATTATTATTATAATTTGGAATCAAATTACTTGCTTCAGTGGAGAATTACTATCATAATAAAGTAGACCATTTAGTTTTTCAATGTGATTTTATCAGGATTTGGATCCTTATTTTACAGTGGTTACCCATAAATCTATATATTTAAAAATTCTGTAGAAATCCTTTTTTCATTGATAACTAATCTAAAATAATTTAATAGAGTTTAAATTCAATGATTGAATGCTTTTGAATGGAAGGGAAAGATTAAATATCATGTTTTACTGAACGAAAACAAAACGATGTTATTTTGTTAATAATATTTCTGACAGAAACAAATAAAATAAATCTTTTTATTCATTTTGAAAAAAAAAATATGTGAACATTTATCCTAATAAATAAGTCAATTAAGTTAGAACATAGTTTTTAAAAATTCTAGTCCAGATGAAAGTTTGATTGAAGAATAAAAGATAAGGTGGACTGGGTTTGGTTTCAAGATATCAGAAAATTTCACTTCGGAATTTAGATAGAGTCAATTGGCAAAACATTACAACTTATCAAAGATAATAAAGAAAACTTATATCAGATAATGAACATTTACTAGATGGGAATATTATTTCTAAATATCAATGATTATCTGAAAATTTTATTATAACAAAGCATCATAAAGTACATTGGCAATCCATTTCATAATATCAGACTTGAGGTGATACATTTATTTTAGAAGATGTCAGAAGAAACTTAGATATGACTAGTTTCTAGCTATCAAAATATGAGGGAAAATATGAGGGAAAGTCTCAATAAACTGATTGATTGGAATGAAATTTTTAAATGTCAAGATAAATTCACTTCTGAATTTGTAGTTAAGCATAAAGAAAAAATAATTGATTGTAGTGTCACAATGAAATTGAGAATTTCAAATGTAGAATTAAATAAAGTTTATTAAAAAATGAAATTATGGTACAGAACTAAAGAATGTTTGAAAAGAAATTACTAATGCAAAGTATTGATAAAAAATAATTCGAATGGCCATTCTAAATGAACACAAGTTCACAGGTTTCATGGAAAATGATACTTTCAGAAAATTAAGTGAACTTAAATTGAAAGAGAATATAATTTAATTGATAAGAAACAAATAAAAAAAACAAAAAAAAAATGTAGAATTAAAAGATGAACATTTTGAGAACTGTATTGCTTTTCTACCAGAAAGATCTAATTAAAAAATTACTCTAAATGTAATAAAAGAACTCAATACAATTCTTGACTTAAAATTTATATTTAAGGGGAAAAAAGATTGCAGGAAAGGAAATGAAGCCCATTTGTTTAAATATTTGTTAGAGATCTTTGGTGGTCACTTTTATTTTTACTTCTTTTTTATAAATGATTTTTATTTTCAATATAATTTTTTAATCTTCTATACTATTTCTTAATCTTTTTTTTTTTTTACAAATGCTTTCTAATTTTCAATATTTTTTATCAATGAAACCAAATTAAAATTCTTTTATTTTTATAATCTAATTTTTTTCAACAATAATTTTATTTTCGATACAATTTTTAAATCTGCAATATTTTTTTTTAATCATTTCAACCAAAATTATTTGTCTTATAAAATTGAAGTATGTTTCATTTCATATCGTTCATAAAGTTTATTACAAAAATAGATTAGAATATATCTTCTTTTAAAAAATAAGATTTTTAAAAAGATCCTCTCATTTTATTCCAATCATAAGATTTATTAAAAAATAATTGATTAGAATATATCTAATTTTTTTAAAGATTTCAAAATAAAATTAAGATGTTTTAAAAAACAATTAGAAATATAGAAATAAATAGAATGTTGAACAAGTTTGTGAATACACTACTCAATCATATTAATTTATTAAGGAAAAGTTCAAATTATCGATAAGAAAATTCACTTATTAACAAAACAGCGACAATAGAGGACAAAGAAAAAAAAAAGGCAAATAATTAAAAGTTAAAATTTTTTTTAATGAAACATGTTTTTAAAAAAAGTTTAAATACTCAATTCTTTTATATTAGAAAATTAATTATTATATATGAGAACACTTAAGATAATATCTAGGTTTACACAACTATTCAATAGATACATTCTTATTTTTGTTAATACATATTAAATATCCGTAAAATAATAATTTTTTTGAAAAATTAATAAATTTAAAGTAATATTATAGGTTCCAATAGCATTATGTCAGCTCACTTGGTACTAATTGTATTCCTCAATAAAGGTTTACCCCTCTCTCTCTCATGCAAAGCAATTATACTTTCAGCAACGATATAATTATCAAGATAAATGTTTTATTCTAAACAATATCATGAAGAAAACAGAACATGCAGTTTGAAAGCCCTTTTCCCCCATTTAAGTGAAACTAAATTTGACATAGAAAAATAATTTTAGAAACAAAATAACATACTGAACTTTATTTATTAAAGTCACTGCATTCAGCTGCATGTGAATGCACAAACCAACAATGATCAAACCACTAACAGATTTGTTTCACAATTTGATAGGAATCTATACTTTGAATGCTAAAACTGTGTACCAAATTTTACAGGTTTAACTTTTAGTAAGTATTATGTTCGTTGATGCATATAGATAAATGAATAAATTTCATTCAAAACTTAATGAAGATCTAAAAATTTCATATTAAGTTTACATTTTAAATTTCACCTGTCCAGCTCAAAGCTATAGTGCTCAAATTTCCACTAATTTTGATGCATTAACTCCAATAAAGTTTTTTTCACTCTTAGAAAAGCCTAGAATGTAGAAATTTGTCAAAATCACAAAGTTAAAACACACACACCTCTTTTCTGTGTATGTATTTTTTAAATATCCCCTTCCCAAAAATATGATACTAATAAACAGAAGTTGTAAATCTGAAATTTGAGAAATTCATAAGGCATTATACTATTTTTTGGATGATGATTTTGTGAAGGCATTTAATCTTCAGAAATATTAATAAAAGCAGTTTCACAAATAGTTGAACAAAAGTAAGAAACTCATTACTTTTCAGATATGTTAAAATGAGCTTGCTGTTATATCTGAAATTCTAATGAAAAAATTAATTTAAACAATAACTTTACAAATAAATAAAGAAAATTAGAAATGTTTTTTTTACACACAAAGAACAAATAGTGACCATAATTATTATCAATTAGTCAACAGATTTGATACTTGAAGATTGGAGGACAAGATTTAAATTTGATCTTTAAATTAGTAATTTTTACGCATCAACCAAATTAATTTTTTTTGCTCATCATGAAAGGGGGAAAACTAATGAGAAATCAGGTTAAAAAGGAAAAGTAGTTTATGAAAATTATAGTTAAAATTTTTTAATACTGTTTAGATTTCTCACGACTATAACTCTAAAAGTTGCCGCCAGAGGGTGACACCAGAAACTGGGGACTGCTTAAAGGAACTGCTTAAAAAAAAAGCTTTTTTTTATTAATTATTCTAGTTTATTTTATGTCTTAATTTACTCAGTGATTCCTTAATTATTTTTTCTTGTAAATCTTCATGTTCATTTAGTTAAAATATCATTAATTTTATTCTTTAAGATTCTAGCTATTCAGCAGTTGTTTGCCGCGCACTAGTCATGGTGTGGTGAGATTTGAGATGCTGTTGGTGAAGTCGTTACATGGCGATTTTGAATAAAATCGGTTTTTGTTGGTTTAGTGAACTGGTGATTCTTGTGTGTGTTTCTTGTGGCTTTTTTTAATGTTTGTAGCACCAATGGATACTTCGTGTCGTGTTTGGCGGGCACTCAATTCATTGGAAAAGACAGTGAATCATTTCAATTAACTTCTGATACTGTATTAAGTTAGAAATGACATTAAGTATTTTAATGAACCAGCATTTTAAAAACTATACAGTCCACTCCTCATAACCCATTCTATTCAAAACATTCTACAAATACTATGAAAGAGCTAGTAAGCATGAAAGTTCAAAATAGTGAAATAAAAAAGAAATATAATAAACACTAAACTAAAAAGTTTCAATACAATACTAAACTATGCAGAATGTTTTACTTTATAAAGATTAAAAAATAGGCAATTGCCTCATGGTCAAATAATTAAGTAGAAGATATATCATAAAAAATGATCAATTAAAAGTAATATGCATAAAAATCACATATCGTTGATGGTAATTAAAGCATAATATTTAACTAGTGAGTTGTAAAAGAAAGAGAAAATGTAAAGAAATGAATAAGTTTAATAAGAAAAATAAAAACAATATTATAGCAGAAATTAGAAGGCCAATTATTTTAGGATATACACTAAATTTCAGCTATTTTTTCGTGAAATTTATACGTTATTTTGCCAATTATATGATCAAAAACATTCTCACTGTTCCAGGTTTCAAAATTATTTCTTTATGGAATATTTGGGAAAAATTAAATTTATTTTTTACTACTTCATTTAATTTTAAATCTGCATAGAAATTTAGGCATTTTTGAAAAGAATTTCATACAAAAACTATCTTAAAAATAGCATTTCTACAGTTTCAGTATTAAATATTCACTGCAATATTTTATAGCAAAATTCTTTTTGAGTAATAATTAACATGTTTCAATCGTAATAATATATCATATTCCTGTTAATTATTTTACAGAAAAATTTTACATTACTCAATAAAGCCTAAAAATATATTATGTTGAATTTCAAAAAAATATTCATTTTAAATTTTGCTTACATGCTTTGCAACTATTGTGACTGAAGTAAGGAAAGAGAGAAAAAGCAAGGCAACACCGGTTATGCCATGGAGAGATAACATGACTCCTCGACCCATCATTCGAACACCTAAAAAAAATGAATTGAATCGTTGATTTTTAATTTGTGGAATTAAAACAAAACAAGCAAATACAATAAAACATCAAATAAAAACAAGGAAAGAAAATCAAATTAAATTATAAGGATTTACAATAATCACTAAATAAATAAATTAAATGAAGCAAGATATACTTACATATATATAATAGCTAATTGTTTTTGGCCAACCCATTAAAAAGATTAAAAACAAAATATTAATATTCATTCAAAGAAAGGCTATAAATAAATGCAGTGAAATTTTTTTGGAATAATTATACTTAAAATTAATTTTTTAAGAATTATATATTTATATAGAAGTCAGAAATAGCTATGAATACAAAAGTTTTTGAAAGTTCTTATCATTTTTATGAAGGTCTAATTTTTGACACAAAAATTATGATATCTGTGTCTATTTTTTTTACTGCATTTGTTAAGATGACAGGTAATCAGATACAATTAATTAGGCTGATGTCATACAGTAATTTAATGACTTTCAATGTGGTATAAAACTTTAGTTTCTAAGTTTTTAGTTTCTAGATATTTTACCTTAGATTAACTATAACATAAAACTCTAAGAGAGTATTTTCTGCTTATTTGTTTGGTGGCAAATGAATATTTCTAATCAATATTTTATTGTAGATTAATTTGAAGATGGCAACAAACACATGAACACCAACAGACATCTACACAATTAAAGTTTGCTGACCAGAAGAGTACTTGTGAGAGTTCCTCTTAATTTGTAGAAACAAGCCGATTGTAAGAGCAAATTGCTGATACTTGGCACCAATATAGGTTCTATACACTTTAGAATGATTCCGCCTTTACGAAAAAGATTACAAATATGAACAACTTTGAAGGAAGATGTATTCATTGTTTCAAGAGATTTATTCTCTAAGTAACTGATTTTTATATATTGCACAAAGGAATTTTAATAAATGAAATGTACTCTGAGATTCTTATGTGAGAAAGACACTAACATTATAAATGGTAAATGTGTCTTAATGAGTAACAACGTCTGATCACACTAAACTATATAATCAGATAGCATAGACCAACAGTAGTAGATCAACTGAAAATATTTCTTGTAAGCTTCTAAATTTACCTTTCGTGTCAAACCAATTTTCATTTCTTTGACTGCATACAATAATTAAACTCTTTTCCTTCAAAATTTATATTAAGAAAGTTGTTAACTTTTTATTGATTAAAAGTTTTGCAGCTCAAAATACTAAAAACTTTACTTTAATACTCATATTTGCATCATTAAAATTAAGATACCTGGTAGAAATTGATATCCGTTCTAGCTGGCAAGCATTAAGTGCATACAATAAAGTAAAATAGAAAAAATACTTTGCCAATTTGATCTACTTTCTCACTTCAATACTCACTTTTGCATTTTCAAAATTAAGAGGATTCATAATAATTGATTATTTGCTATTGAGGCAAGCATTAAGGATACACTCAAGTAAAATTTTTATACAATTTAAAATACCAGTATTTATTTTCGATAAGTTATTATAGGAATCACAAAACACTATTTTATTCAGTTAAGAAAACGGAATGACAAACATAATTCTTTCAAAAAGATCATGCTATTGCTTAGTATATATATATATATATATATATATATATATATACCTTTTATCTTTTTCCAATCATTCTCAGAAACATGATGTTAAATGTGATAATTTGTTGATCACATTTAACCTCATGTAAGCATGGACATCACATATTTTCATAGGGTTTCATTATCACTATACATATATATAGGATTTACTCATTTGAAAAGATTTCTTCTGTGACATACAAAGTTTCATACTTCAACACAGTTTAAAATTTGACATATTTTCCCAATGATAAAAGTTTTAAACATCTGTAATTACAAACTATTTATAGCATTATAAAAATTTGAAATAAGTTCAAACTGATTCTGACTAGTTGATCATATGATATTCTTAATTTGTTCAAAAGAAAATTTTTATTATTCATTTATAAAAGTTTAAACATAGAAGTATATAACATAAGATGGCACATGTTAATTATTCTATCCACTGTCCATAATAACCATTATATCATCATCATCATCAAAAAAAATTATTTTTAAACCCCAGTTTGTCATTGATATTAAATCCATTTTATTTTAATAGTTTACATATGAAGAAATAAACTATCTTAATTGAGTTTAGTCTTAAGGTATCATGCTATTTTAGATATTGCAATTGTCTGGTCATTTGTCCTCTCATGGTATTACACATTTTTTCCCTTCTTATTTCTTTGAACAGAATTCAAATACTGAACAAGATTTTTTCCTTTGGTTTTCAACTACAGAATATAATAATTTAATAAGAAATTTGATGAAGTAATGGAAACGATTTGAATTTCAAAGCAACTATGAAATCAATTAAAAATTATGTAAAAAATGTTTTTAAAAATTATTGAACGCCAGAAAAAAAAATTGTACAGCTGATTTGACATTCATAATTTTTTTAAAAAAAATATATTGATGTACAAATAATATTTTAAAAAAAATTATTGCAAAAAAAAAAAAATCTAAATTATTAATTGCAATTCTTTTGTTTCATATACTAATAAAAATTTCTCCTAAGTGCATATTCTCACAGTCTAAAGTATATCTACATGAAATTTAATAGTTCTATCAGTCAGCCATATATCAGTATCAAGAACACATTTGCATTTTGAATATTAATAGATATTACTTAGCCTAAAGTTATTTAATTTCAATTTTATTATATTGTTAGGTTGAACTAATATACAATAAAAACAGCTTTTAATTAACAAAAATAATTATTTAATTAATCCACATATTCTTGAATGAAATTTTCTTTATGCTTCACAATATTGGTAAACAAAATGTGAAAAAAAAACCCCATAACATAATTTACATTTTTATAGTGCACATAAAACAAAATGCTTCGGTCATTAATCGCAACAAGGATTGTTATTCTAAGACACATGATAATAAAATTTTATCAGCACTGACCTGGTATAATAGTAATAACATCAAAAATCCTAATTCCTCTAAGTGACTGAAGTTGGAACTTTGTTGGATTAACGATTTCAATATGAGGTAAACTAAAAAATAAAAAGTTAAAATCAAACAAACCCAATAAAGAAGAGAAACTTTATTTTGGACACAATATTAAATATATTTAACAGGATATTTTTTTAAAAAAAATATAAGTCCCATGATTTCAATGAAAATAAGTATTTCAAACTTAAAACAAAAATATAAATTTTATGTTTATATGAACAATATTATGTTCGTAAAAGCATATGAAATTTTAAATTCATTATTTATAACTACAACTTAGAATTTGAAATTAATGATAAAGGAACAAAGCATTTTATATGTTAAAAGAATAAATGAAATAGTTATGTAGAAATTTTTATCATCCTTTTAACAGAAATCTTTTTCCAATATTCATGATATTTGAGTGAATTGAAATACACCTTGATGCATCATACAAAATTTTGAAATTACTGATGTTTTTTTGGCAATCTTTATTTTATGCTATTTTAAAAACTTTTATTTCATTAAAACTAATGTTTACTTTAAAATATTTAACTTCTAAGAATTTCAGACAAATAATCTTTTAGTAATGCAAAGAATATCAAAGGATCTTCATATAGCAAGCAATAGCTTGATATGAAGAATTACTTCATTACTTTTAATCCTTTATCTACTGACAGTACTTATAAGTACCATTTAAATCTGGATTATATTTTTGTCGATGGTATTCTAAAAAACATAGGGAATGTAATTCAAATAGAAAGAAGTTAATATAAGTTAACAGTAGGAATGAAAAATATTTAATTAATAATTAAATAAATTAGAGTATATTTATTAGTTAAAAAAATTTCTTGTGTTCTCAGGGATTATTCTGTAAGGAAACTTAACTACTGGTGCAAAAGTGAAGTTTGAAATTGATGGCAACTTAATTCAGTAGATAAAGGGTTAAAGCATTCAGTTCTTTATTAGAAAATAAATATTATATGCACAAAAATATTAAATTCAAATTTCACCTTGCCAGAGTTATAATAAAGTCAAAACACATCAAAGGATTTCTAAGATATGAATATGTTCCAAAAAGAACACCTCTGCTTAACGACTGATAAACGGCTTCAGATATATAGAAAAGTATAGATATTCTTCTGGAAAATAAAATAAGAATTCATAAATATTATGAGACAAGAATTTTAGATTTATACTTAGGTAATGTTGAATATAAAATAAATTATGAAAATTTAAAAATACACTAAAAAATTGTTTGAATGAATTTGATCAATAATAAATCGAGAGTTTTTTTTTAAAAAAATTCTTCCAGCATTATTTTTTGATATTAACCTCCAGTTTTTGCTATGGATATCCCACCCTCATCTACAAACCTTCTCTAAATCCATTAGTGCAAATTGAAATTGATGAAGAACACTGATTTCTTTCTCTTTTTCCGAATGTTTAAAGAAACATATAATTTATCTTTTATATACTTTACCAAGCTGTAAAATGAATGAGCAAAGAATTAAAATTAAATTATTTGTAATTCTTTCAAGAATTTTAATAAATGAATGGCAGGATTAAAAATTATTTTCAAACAAAATGTTCAATTCAATGTATACTCATGGCAAGATTAATAATAATTCCAATTTAGGAAATTTTTAACGTTGAATTAATTTTTCATCTAGCTAACAAAATCTGAATTGTGTTACCTTTCCAAAATATGGGAATAAATAAACAAGGATATTTAGCACAATTCATTTTAATAGAATGCAAATGATTGAGGTTAATTTAAAAAAAAAATGAAAATCCATTTTTTTTAATAGATGTTTGCAAGTAAATTATTGGCTTTCCCAGTTATTTAAATAGCTTCAATAGTAATTGTTTAGACAAAAGTAAATTACTTTTATATTAAGAACTCATTAATAAACATAGATTAAATATGGTATCAGGCTTTCAAAAATTCCCAGGTTGAAATATCCACAGTAAACAAAGAAATACAGCTAAGTAATTTACAATCTCATCAAAAATAGTTAAGTGGATTTCAAAACTAAATGACAATGTTTTGAAATGATCATGTAATTTTTTCTTATTAGATGATTCTTATAGAAGTAGTATAATAAGACAAAAATAGTGTCGCAAAAATCCTGACTTTTTAAATCAAATTATGTAACATTTTCAAAACAATGCTTGGTGACATCATTTTGAGCAATTCTTAGCAATCACTTTATAAATATTTATTTAAGCACAAAATTGTTCCTTTTTCTTGTAGTAACTTCATTGACATTAATTGTTGATTTTTTTAAATCCAAATTTGAAAATGTTCACTTTTTTTAGGTTTAAAAGCCCTTTGAAAATGTTCGGTTTATATGATTTTATTCTTTATTTCAGAACAACATAATTTAGTAGTAATATCCTTATATATTTTTAATTTTTATCAATAAACATAATTTTATCAAAAACAAATTTAACATTTGGTGAAATTGTTCATGAATTGTATTCAATCTCTTCCCCTATAAAAGTTTTGGGGGAAATATTGGTTTTCAATGCAAACTGTTACATGTATTGTAAATTTTGTTTTGAAATATATAAATTAAAAACTAAGCTGCAATAATGTTAAAAAGATAACTATTATTTCATAAAATAACAATAATTTTTTCAAAGATTATAAATATAAAATGTTCTGTTTAAAAAGCTTATAATGTTAAGAAGAAATAAAATTTAAGCACACAAATAAACTCCCTGAAAGAATTATTAATAAGCAAATACATTTTAATATTGATAAGCAAATATATTTAAGCAGAAAATAAAATTTACATACACACACAATCGCAAAAAAAAAAAAAACCCTCCCTGAAGTGTATTATTAATAAGCAAATATATTTAAGTCTCTTTTCCTATCAATACAAAAAACAACATTACCAAAAAACATTGCCAACTGGTATACTTATTATATATATGTGTGTGTATATATATATACACACACACGCATATATATATATATAATGATAACAATAATAATAAAATAGATATTTCTTCGTTATCTGTGTGTAAGTGAAAAATTGCTAAATAATGTAGAATTGCACCAAATTTGATTGCTGATTTTTCCCTTGAGCCCAGCTAATGTAAAAGCACCATAAAAATATAATGACAAAAATTTTAAAAAGTCCCTGAATAACAAAGAATGGTAATGAAGTATCACAAATTCATATTGACAGTCACAGTTTAATAACAACTTTATAAAAATTAAAGTATGCTCTGTAATTGATTAAAATGTGAATAGAATAGAAAATACAAAATTTAAAAATTAATCTGAAAAATCTAAAAACTTCAATCATAAACAAAAATAGAAACTTAAATATAACATGCTTATAATCTATTTCTATATAATCATGTCTTTATTATTATATTAGATTTTACAAATAACTTGAACATATTTCACTTACTTAAAAACAGGTGGCATGAAATGAGGAACACCTAGTTCAAATAAATTTCCAAGAGCAACAAAAGTTAATGCTATATCATAAGCACTAATTTGTGATAAGGATAACATTAAATAATGCTCAAAAATAAATCTAGCCTTTAATGAAGGCAGTATATAAAACATTAATAAGCCTATTTCAGTATTAATAATTACTTTCTGTATATTAAGCAAAAAAAAAAAAAAAAAAAAAATCAAAATAACTGAATAAGACAACTGCAATTATTAATTTTTATCTTGTCAGAACATGATGCTGTTTTGGGGATGAGGTTTTTGGCATCATCTAAAATGTGTGGGCAATGAATTGAAATTTTATTATCTGCACGGGCATCTTAAAAAATCATCTTTTAATAACATGTTGCTATTGCATTTATAAAAGCTCTGATTAAAAAAAAAATAAGTTAATGACTGCAGCAAATAAAAATCTAGAAAAATGTCATTTTGAGAACATGATTATATGAAATGAAAAATAGGAAATGTGATATTTTTTTAAACAGTAAATGCGAGACAAATTTTTTATAATCGTTTGCAATACCAAAGTTACTATTTCAATAAAACAATTAAAGTAAATAAAAATATAATTTAATTTGCACAAACACATGGGGCTTCAATGTGGGTAGAATGGGATGAGGTTTATGGCATCAACAAAAATGTGTAGACAAGAAACTGAAATTTTAAAATTCAACTTTCTCAAAAGTAGGCCTTAGAAGACTCAAAAATATTATTAAATGGCTGCAATTTCGAAATAAAGACTTTTTAAATCTCCACTTTTGTTGCCACTTTTTGTTGAGATGATTTTTTTTATGAAAACTTTCTTCAAACTTGAATAAAAATCTTAAAAAAATAATAGTTTGAGTTGTTTGATTAATCCATATGCTTGCAAAATCTGCAACTTTTTGTGGAGATATTTTCTTCACAAATTAATGAAAATCTTTTTAAAAGTACATTATATTGTTTAATTAAAAGAAAAACATTTTCAATGATTGGCCGTTCCAGAAATTATGTTCTGACAAGACACATTAAAATATGTACAGAAAATTTCAATCTTTAGTATTTAATATTAATCTAATACATAGGTATAGTTATTATGAGAAATCAAATCATTCTTTATGAAACATTTAAATTAAATAGTTTAAAATAAATTCAATAAGAATATTAGTTTGAAAAAAAATGAGGGATATTATCATTATTATATTTGAAAATGAAGAAGATATTATTAAGACACTTAAATAATGATGATAAATAAAAGATAAGTTTTTAAAAAATTGTTCTGCTCAAATATATGGAGGAATAAATATTAATATGAGGGAAATGTTTTAATATGAAAAAGGCAGCATAGAGTGATAAAGGATACAAATGTGTAGTAAAAGCAATAGCAGCTCGCCTAACTGCACTATATGGATGAAATAAATAAAGAGAAGGTGAGCTATTAAATCTATGGATAAATGTTTGACCCCAGTTTTGAGTAGCAACACAAAATGTCTGAAATAACAAAAAAATTATAAACATCAATATTAAAAAAAAGTTACTTAAATAATTTCATCAACATGCTGATGTTTTCACAGGTTTTTCCTGAACAATTTGCTTGGATTAAAAAACAGAATATATGTTTGAAAATTTGAATGACAATCTTAGCAGATACGAAAAAAAAATATTTTCAAAATTAAATTTTAGTATAAAATTAATAAATATTAATAAGATAAATATAATAGATGAAATTAATAAATATTAATTTCCTGATTTTAATATAATACTACAAAGAAAAATAATCTATATATTAGATTTAAATAGATTGAATCAACATCAGCAAATATTTGCTTTTAATTATATCTTATTAACTATATGCTTTTATTATATCAATAAAAAAATATAAGATCCTATATGGTTTAAAAGCAATTGGTGTAATGTCCTTTATTATTGATTTTATTAATGGAAAACTCTTACCATGAGTGCATTCTTTTGAATTTTACAATGCTTAAAATTAGTACTAGGTTTATTATATCCTAAGGACTTTTTCTTCATATATAAGAGATTCTCTCTTACTATTAAGAAATTCACACCATGGAACTTACTATTAAGAAATTTATAACATGAAAGAAGAGAGGGGAAAAAATGATCTGAAATAATTGAAGTGATTATAGAAATAAATAGAGGAAATTCCAACTTAATTCCTAACACAATGGCATGATAATATGTTAAAAAGCATTATTTTGCTTGCATTTTATAATACTATTTTGTAGTTATTTCCAAACTGTTTAAAGATTTACAGAACTATGTTAAACTAATGAAAAATGTAAGATACTTTAAATTTTAAAAAAAGTTCGTGAATAATCATGAAGACATGTGTTTTTGGATAGTGTATTTATTTATTTTTTCAAATTAAAAGTGGATTATAAAACCTAATTACAAAATAAATGTTGTTAAAAGCTACTTTTCCTGTTAGACAGACACAAGCAAAAAATCACCAAATATTGTAGAACTCCACAAAATTTCTTACAGCAATTTTAAAGCAAAAAATTGCAAATAATGTAACATTTTGCAACATTTCTTTGGAGATTTTCCAATTTAAGGGAAGAGAGATTTTTCACCAGGTAATAGAAAAGTACCTTTAAAAACAAATGAAAAGTAAAATGTATTGCAATGGTAATTGGAAATTTAAAAGTAAAAAATGCCAGCATAAATAAAAACTAAATAAAAGGCTTTAAAAAAATTAACATAAAATAAAAAATTTGCATAATATAAAAATAAATAGTAATTTAAAAGAAGTTACTGCATAAAAAATCTGTTTGTTATTTTTATTAAAAACCTAATTATAATTTCGAAAAATTTGTTTATTGAACATCTATTAACCAAGAAGTCACATACTAAATATGATACCTTCAGACTGATTATCTGATTTGTAGAGCTTTTTGAATAATTTTTTCATCATACACCACAAGTTTGTATGCAAGTCATCTAACATTACTCTGAATTTATTTTACATAACATTCTATTATATCATATTTGCAACATTCCTTATTTTCTCTTTTTATTTTCCCTGCACCATGTGTTCATTGCATTTTTGTATAAAATGATGCAAAAAAAGAATGAAGTTCGTTATTGCTTATATAAATATCATGAAATCCAAAGATTTAGATTTAGAGACAAATATCTCATCATCATCTCCCATTAATGCTTTACAGCCTAATAATAATTGCTGGACACTTATAATTTCAGTGACTGAGAAACTTCAATTCTGGCATTTTTCCATTAGCCTGGCATCAGTGAAAAATCACCAAAGAAATTTGGTGGAATCCTAAATTATTTGGCCCTTTTTTTTGCTTGAAAATTACGGTAAGAAATTTGCCAGAATTCTAAGTACTTATGTATAAAACTAACAATCTTTATCGTCAAATTTGAAGGCATCACCAATGAGTTGCTAAACTGCCAATAATGGCAAAACCCCACCATTATTTAAAAAATTGTTCCAGCCTTAATTGTCATCCACTGTTTTGTTGGCGTTGACGGTTTACCCCCAAATTTGAATCCATCAGCAAAGAGTTAATAAACAATTGGCGAAGACGGTTTGATACATAAATAACAATTTCTACATTATTTGGCACTTTTCTGATGGCACACAGCCAATGGAAAAGTACCCAAATTTCTCTAACTTTTGTAGGCATTTTTATTGCCAAGTAAAAATCAGTGTTTCATAGCAGGTTTACTGTAAAATTTATAGGTCAGTAAGAGAACAGATTGATATATTTAAGTACCACACTATATTAATAAAGCTTTATTATTCAATATTGTTAGAAAATTTATAATTCCCCTCAGTAGCATTGATGGTGACTGATGGTAAAAAAATTAGTTGGAAATGTTTGGTACTATAAAGTGAAAGAATGCCAATTAAATTTGGATTGTATAGGAATTTTTTGAACTATAACTAATAACTGGACATTGATTTTTAAAAATTCATTTTACAACAGGAATATTGGACAATAATTATGAAATCTTCTAACAGGACTATATGGAGTTGATCAGAAACCAAAATATAAAAGTTTTATTGATAAATCTGCTTGGAACAACCCACATTAAAATTATTCAGCAGAATTTTTTGGAATCTAATACATTAATGATAGATAAAGTGCATAACTTTACTAAATCACTAAAAAAAATATGCACATCAGTTTACACAATATATAAAGGGGAAAAAATTTCAACATAGTTCAATCTGATAGGTGACGGAAGAATACTTTTCCAACCTCATGAACTTAATTTGAGAAGTTTCCTTGATATCTTAAAGTTTCTTTTTAATTTCACAAAAAAGGAAAAAAAAAAAAAAAAGAAATCAATCAATATTTAAAGATAAAATGTTTCTACTTTGAGAAAGAACTCTTAAGATTGATATTTTCTTTACACAGTTGTTCAAAGCATTAAAAAATTTAAGCCATTGATTGGGATCATTTACATACACTTACATTTTCAAAGCCTTATACTTTTTGCTTTATTAGAACTTCATAATTTACAAGAATTTTATTCTGAATATAAATCTTTGAGAATTTCAAAGAGCTTTAAGGATCTATATCCAGAGAAAAGTTGAAAAATAATTTCAAAAACTAAGTTTATTTTGTTTAGAAATATCATAAAACTATGGTTAAAATAAATGCCATCTGTATTTGCAATATTTGTTGGTTACAATGATTTGAAAAAGGAATTATTTGAAGAATAATCTATACTATCAATATATATAATTATATATTTTCTGTGCAAACTTTGTTGGCATATCAAAAATATAAACAAATGATTTCTTTAGTATCACCTTAATTAATCATACAAAATATATACAAACGTTAAAATTAAAACCTCTTTTTAATCAGTTAAGGATTAAACTAAATTAGAACATTAAATTAAATTTTTTATAAACATATCTAAAAAGTACGAGTAAACTAAAATAAATCTTATACCAAAATTTGTTTTATATTTGAAAAAAAAAAATGAACAAATGAACTTGATTTGAGCCTAGGATATAAAGAGATCAGTCTTTCTCACCTTTCCCTTGATGAGTAAAAATTACTGAAATACCGAAGTAACCATGCCAAACAATCGGCACTCCGAGCACAATAATCATAATTTGTTCCAGATAAAGAATTTAGGATTAAAAAAAAATTATAAAAATCCTAACTAACAGAATAAATTGTGATACAAGATTACTGGAACTACAAATTGTTTTCTAAATATTATACTTAAAGCATTCTTCCATCACATGTAATTGAATAAATAATTTGCAAAAATTTTTATACAAACATCATCTGAAACCTTTGGATCAATTTCTGCCAAAGGAATATCGATTGCCTCTTGAGGCTTCAGACGTTCGTACACCAAATTTTCTTTGTGCATAATGATAATCAAGAAAAAAGTTGTTAAAAATCCTTTTCTGTTTCTCTAATTTAGGATTAATAACTTATAACGAATTCCTAATTAAGAATATGTCAAACATCTTAAGCAGAAAACAATTAATAATTAGATATCGAAACTTTAAAAAGCGAAATCGAACCTTCCGCCATCTATTTCTATGTTGCCACACAAACAATGATTTTAGAAAAGGCAGATAAAAGAGGAATGACGTCACCGTTAGTGATATGCTGAACATGTGTCAGCTCATGTAAGCGTTTTTGATCTTTCAAGTTTATTTGTGAAGGTTTGGCAATACTAGAGGCACCGAGACTAAAGTAGTGGGCTGGTTTTCTAACAAATATGTGTCATGTCTGAATTGGTGACCTAGCAGTGATTTCATCCATAATATTTATTATAAACATAGTTATTTCTGTTTATTCGTTGCATGTTTTTACTTAAATCCTGTGATATATTTTATTTTTGAGTTTTATGTGATCTCCGTCCAACAAACATGTGGAAGCTAAGAGAAATCCAAGAGAAAGTGTAAGAATTTTTCCTTAAATTAAAAAAAAATGCATTTTTTGTTTATTTGTATATTATTTGAGCAAATAAGCAATTAACATATGCTTTCACTGCATATATGCAGTGTTTGCTTTTGAAATAAATGGAAGATACATCTGCGTCGTATAATACACGGAAATTTGGACATTTTTCTCGTTGTGTGTATAATTGAGGCATATTTACTTAAATAAAGTGATTTAAGCTTTTTTTAAAAAATCCCATTTTTTTTCTACAGTGTCACATAAAGTACAATGTATATATACTTAGGAAACATTTTCTTTGATGCTTATAGAAACATTTGTTTGTTCAGCTACATAAACAGTTGTAGAGATGCTCAAAAGAATTGATGAATAATTAAATGTTAACATTTTATTTTTTCTCTAGATTTTGTTGTATCTAAACATTATGAATTCTTGCAATATTTTTTTGAATGAAATATAATATCAATATAATTGATTTTAAACTTTTAGTCATAATGTTATTTAATATTAATTATTAAATCATAAGTTATGGAAAAATGTGAAATTATTTGAATAATTTAATACAACGAACTTCAATTTTTTAATAAAATTCTCATATGTTTGTATAGTGTGGGATGTTGCTAAATTTTTGACTATAATTCATGAGTCTTAAGCATATTTCTGTGGATTAAGCTACTTGAAATTAAAATAAAGTCTTAAAAGAGTTTTTTAAAAATATGCATTGATAACTTAAAAGTAGTGAAAAGATTTTTTTCAATGAAATTTTAAAATTAAGAAAAAAAATTTATTTCTTTAGAAATTGATCTTATACATTTGTACTTTGACTATACATTTCTTTTAAAATTGTCAAAATTCTCTATTATTTTTTTATTAAAATAAACTTTTAAAAATAATAATTTTGATTAAATAGTTTTATGAATTTTGCATATACAATATAGAGCTATGATTATTTTTTCTTTTCTATTGTAGCAAAAATTTCATAAGCTTATGTAATTTTCTAAATTATTATGTAGGATATATAATTGTTGAATGGAATAAAGTATTTCTATTTTGAACTTGGATATTTATTATTGCAATTGAGTATCTGTTTATATAAATATTTGGAATAGCATTATAATAAATTATTTTATCCTGCTAAGTAAATTTAAAGTACCATTATTTATATTAGAAATTGATGAAGAGAATTCATTATTTTCATATTGTAATGTGCTGTAGTAATTTGATGGCATTTTTTACTACAAAATTTTTCATATTATTAATATCATTATATTAATATCAGCTATTATATTTTACTATCTGTTATATCATTAATTTCATATTCATATCATTAATACAGTTTTTCATATTTTCATTTAGTTTCAATTTTTAAAGCTATTTACCAATTGGGATATTATTTTTCTCCTTAGTTGATATTTATAATACATTATATATATATATATATATATATATATATATATATATATATATATATATATATATATATATAATAGGATTAACTGCATGACCTACTTATTCATCTTATTTCCTAATTAGATGACATATCCTGTTTAGGTAATTGCTGTTATTTTAATTTCTATAATACTAGAATGATTTGAAATATCAAAGTATTTTGATGTGATTTTAAATATTTTTACATAATTGCAGAGTTGGAATTAAAATTTTCATACAATATATATGTCAATTTATTGTATACAAAGGAATTAAATTTATTTTCTATAAACTGTTTGTATTTACTAATAATTACATTGAGACATAAGTATAAATCCCTATTTTATTATTGAAATAAAAAATCTAATTTTTGAAAAGTTAGACTAATATGTAAATATGAAAATTTAATTGATTAATAGTAAAGGGGTTTTTATCAGCTTGTTATACCAGTCATTAATTGATATCTTAAGACAGTTATTTATATCATTCAATAAGATAAATAATCATATTTTTTTATATATTTATGAATTTTAGTTTTATTATGTTAAAAAAATGAAGTCTTAAAATTGAGTTTGTTAAAAATTTTTTAAAAAGGATAATACCTTTTTAGATTTTAGAGAATATATAAAGTACTTGTCTAGAATTTTTGAATACTGCTACTTAGTGACTTATTCCATGGTCAACTATAATTTCATTTTTTCTTCTTCAAATGAAGGATGAATATTTTATTTAATTCAATGAGAGATCATTTCTGTTGCAACTTAAAACACAAAATAAAAAATTAGAATTTATAAATTTCTGCATTGTTTACCTCGGATCAAGATACGAAAAGGAATTTTGTAAATTAATATTTAGACATGTGAATAAATGAAATCTATTTTATTGTAAATACTTCAGAATCTAGATATTTTTTTTTTCTTGTTTGTAACTTTAAACGATATTTCTCAGTTTCTTCGTATATGCTATGTGATGAACCTAATTTACTAGGTACTTGTGCATTAAATGTGCAGAAATTAATTACTAAAAAAACTATCATTTAGTCTGTGGCATTTAATCATTTGTCTTTGGTTTATATATAAGTACTACTTTTTACTAATGATCACAATCATTGTTAAAAATATGAATAAAACCTGAAAATTTAATTTCTTATCTAACACATTCTTTAGAAGAAAGTTTTTAGCTTAGTTGTCATGAAGCATAAGTAACTTTCTTTTTCCTCAAGTGTGTGACAAGTGAAGGCCACAATACAAACCTGTGACACTAGGATCTGTAGCTGAGTAACATAACCACAATACAAAAATACACTTGAGTATTGTAAATGTTATCTTTCTTATGAAGTTGGCACCACAGTACTTCCCACTAGTGAGTCGTCAGAGAGACAGAACAATTTTAAAGTGTCAAGCATTATAAGGAACATATGAGTGTGTTGGCAAGCAAATGTGTGTTTTTGCGTGAATTGTGTCTTGGCGGCTTTGTTTGATTGCTGCGTTAAGTGAGTCTAATGGCTTTTTGCTGTTAGTAGATGACACTACGATAGTTGCACAAGGTTGCATTGTCAAGGTCACCAATGTGGCAATTGAAGGTTGTAGTATGAACCTGTGATGTAAGTGTTTGTAGCCAAGTAACATAACCACAATATAAAAGTATACTTAAGTATTTTAGTTGTTATCTCGCTTATGAAGCTAGTACAAACAAGTCTAATCTGTCTGAGCCTGAATGTAATTAAATTCGAGGCTGCTTTAATATTTGCTTATTGACTGTAGAATAAGAATTCCATTATATATGTTTTTGTATACATATTTTATGTTATTTGTGTTTGTCAAAAATTTAAAACAATCTGTATTGATCATTCAGAATGCTTTTGATGGCTTATAATTCATGAAAAATATTATCACTGAAAAGCCTGTCATTTCAGGATTCATGTGAATTAATTAATAGGCATTAAAGTATTGTCAATAGGAACAGGGAAAGATATTTAAGAATAACACTATCTTAATAGATATAATTTTTTTGAAAATATTTTTTTATTTAATGTCTATAATTCTCATGATTTAAAAAAATATATATGTTTAATTTTGAATGATTGTGTGAAGATATCAAATTCTGATTCTTATATTTTTATAAATAGTTTTGAGAATCTATTTTTTTTATGTGTAATAATTTCAAAATAGCTATATTATAAAAATTTTTCAAATTACTCCAACCTTGTTTCTCTTTCACATTACTCCAACCTTGTTTCTCCTCTGTTTCTTTTCTAATTCTCCAACCTTGTTTCTCTATTTCTCCTACCTTTTTTCTAATATTTAAGTTGTGCAAGCTATTAATTTTGCCATGAAATTAAAGGCTGAGTAGCCAAGTTCCTTTCTTAAAATATATAATAGAATACTTTCTTATAATCACCTGTTAATGTTTTTTTAACTTCTTATTTAGTTAACTACGTTGTACTCACCATGGCTTATACAAAGACATGATAAAAATTAGAAATTTATTGATTCCATTAGAAATAAGGGGAATAAAAATGTAAAAAAATTTGATTCTTCAAATTATATACATATAATATTAAATATGTATTATAGTGAGGTGAAAGTATTAAATAAAATATATTAGAACTCTTCATTATAGTAAAAATATTTAGTTTAAAATACTTAAAGCAAATTACATGTTTAGTTAAAGAATTACAGGCACATCATAAGGTAAATAAAAGATA
Source organism: Argiope argentata (assembly GCA_026289955.1). Classification (NCBI taxonomy): domain Eukaryota; kingdom Metazoa; phylum Arthropoda; class Arachnida; order Araneae; family Araneidae; genus Argiope; species Argiope argentata. Next base: position 6,236,914 of record JAOUZG010044845.1, read on the forward strand.
TAAGTAAAGTATACATTAAGTATAAGTATGCCTTATAAGTAAGGTATTTATAAGGTATAAATTAAATACATAGTAATCTGTTTTAGGTACTAGATGTTGTTCTTTCGAGAAAATACTTCTGTTTAATTATGTTTTATATATTTTTTTATTTTATAGTATTTTCAGACAAGTTAAAAAAACAAAAACAATCCTTATTTTTATTAAAATCATTATATAGTTTACTTTTGAATGAATAATGCTTGTTTTGAATAAAATTTATAGAAATAGTTATTAATATTTTTTGACTGTATATGTTATATAGAACAAATGTTGTTATGAACTATACTGAAGTGGAAGCTAAAGTTCGTGAAGCAACTAATGATGATGCTTGGGGTCCAACTGGGCAATTGATGCAAGAAATAGCTCAAAGTACTTTTACATATGAACATTTTCCGGAAGTAATGGGTATGCTATGGAAAAGAATGCTCCATGACAAAAGGAATTGGCGAAGGATATACAAGGTACTTCCTAAAATTTGGTTTTTCTTACCATGATTTTAATTGTTTTGTCATGTGTTTTGATATTTTTTTTAGTTAATCAGAAAAAATGATTTCAATTAATTAATAATTGAAGAACTTAATTTACTCATGTAAAAACCAAAATAAATTGAAATCTTTTATTATTGATTATTTATTTTATATTAATGATGGATTACCTCTTTGGAGATTTTATTTATTAAATTTCAGGAAGAGGCTAATCTCTATAATGTTACTAAATATATTTTGAGTTTTTTATTATAGTCTTTTATTTTACTATGCATTATGCTTTTCAAAACTTATTAAACAAAACTTTTTTAGTCTTGCAATTTTTTTCAAATAAAGTGGTTTTTCTAGGTGTATCTTATTTTTTGTTTGAAGTTTATATATATATATATATATTCATATGAATATTTGCTTATATGTTGGCAGAAATTAATTAATTGCTATTTATAATTTCAGATGAATCTTTTATATATAACTTTAGGATTCGCTTATCAGTGTATTTTAACAAATATTAATCTTTTTTTTTTTACTTTAATAATGTTACTCTTGTTCTGTTTATCAAGCATAGGAACATTTTTAATTGAATAGAGTACAATAATTGTAGTATATTGAAGATCCATTCACCATGTAATCTTTCTAATTGCATATTATTTGCAATCATATAATTCCTAGCTCATTATCTGCATAGATCTGCTTATTATCTGCTCAATTAATGAGCAGATTCCATTTTCCTTTGCTTTCATCTGTGGGGGGAAAAAATCTGATATTTGAGGAAACAAATGAAGTGACTTTCATAGCACTAAAATCTAATGAAAATTATCACAAAAATAGCCGAAATTTCAGAGAGAATTTCAAAACAATTAAATTAGTTTCATTTATAACTAATATATTTGTTTCTTGATTATGGCTCCAGATTAATGAAATCAGTTTTAAAATAACCTTTTTATATATTGTTGCATCAGCTACAGTTGCTATAGAATTTCCCATAATTGACATGAAAAGTAGGTGAAAACTATGGAATTATGGATATATAGATAAAAAATTACAAAATACCTTACAAAATACAAATTGCTTGAAATACCTTTTCTCTAAATTTTTGGTTACAACATTTGAGATAGTGAAGATATTTTTAGTGTCTAGAGTAAAAAGAAAGTAAAGGAAAGCTATTCCAGCATGAATTTAAAAATTGTGGAGTCATTCCTAATAAATAATAACCATGCAAGTTTGTTATAATGTTAAACTGAGAAGTGATAAGAAAAGCAAACATATTTGCTATTTAATGAAACTAAATGTCTAATAAATAGTATTAAATTTTTTTTTTGACTAACAAAATTTGTGTTCTGTGATTTTTTTTAAAAAAAATATTCCTCCTGTATATTCAGTTAATAATAAATGTTTTAAATAATTTTGAATAATGTACGAAAATTTTTTTTAACCTCTTAAAATTTTTTTCAAATATCTATTCAATAATTTTTTGATATTATATCGAATGTAATATTGCAGTAAGAAAGGCTGCTAATGACTGGGGTAACCAATGTTAGAGGGTATGCTGTCAAATGTTTTAATGACTGGAATAAAATGGAATATTGTTGTAAATGTTTTTTAAATCCAATGTTAACCTAATTAAAATTAAATTGTTTTTTCAAAAGAAACTTATATGTTGTACAATTTAAATTTTTTGTGAAATTTTATTCTTTTAAGTACTGCAATTTTTTATTTTATATGGTTTTTAAATTATCAATTTTGTTACATGAACAATTCAAATTTTTAAAATCTCATTTTTCTCTTTATAGTCTTTACTACTGCTGGGTTATTTAGTTCGAAATGGTTCTGAGAGAGTTGTCACAAGTGCCCGGGAACATATTTATGATTTACGTAGTCTTGAAAATTATAGTCACATTGACGAATTTGGAAGAGATCAGGGTATTAATGGTAAGTTTATTTAATTATATTACCAAATATCTTTCTATACATTTCATTGGCTGTGTACATGAAAAAACAAGTATTTATTAAAAGATAAATTTATAGATAAGAACCTGAAGCCATTGTGACAATTACTGTGTGCTGGCATATAATCTTTCATTTTAATCTTTATTTGATTAATTACTGCAGTTTTTATCAATTTTTTTAGACCTTTTTTTTAAAATTGATAACTTCTTCAGCATCTTCCAAAAGCTTTATTATTTACAGGGGGTTCTCAATTTCTTAGAAAATTTTTGTGCTTTTAAGTGGGCTTAGCAGTGATTTGAATCTTTTAAGTATAAAATATTTGGTGAAAATTTTACTTGTTAAATTATTTGTAATTGTGTTATAAGTATATGCAAGTGAAATAAAAACTTCTTAATATATATGCTTGAATAGATTGAAAGTAATTTGCTTCATTCACATATTAAGATTTGTGGAATAAAAACATCAATAATGTTATTAGATTTATAAATTTTTTGATTTTTCTTTATAATGTTATAAAATTTATTGTTCTCAAGACATTTCATCATATTTCAACTTCTAAAATCAATTTTTAATAAAGTTTTAAAAAATAAATTTTGTTTAATATATAAAATTTTTAAATTCTTATTTACATGTTTGCATATTTCATCTGAGAATTGAATGTTATTTACTTTTTCTTGTTTATATTCTTTCAATTTATTCAATACTATATTATATCTGCTACATAATAGCATGAATTAATGGTAATTGTAAAATTTAATGTTGATATATTCTGCACATAATGTAGAATATTTGATGTTTTAATTTTTTTGAAGTGATTTAATGACTGTTGCTTTGAATCATACTTTTTGAATATGATGTATTCATTTGTATTTTTCAATATTAAAATTTTACTTCATTTCATAAATATTATGTATACTTTTGTTTAACTAATAACTTGTAAGTACTAATATTTTACTTGCTTGTATAATTTTGTCAAATTATATTTTATTTAAGGATACAGTACTTGCAAATAAATTATTCACTTCTGAATTGCAGTTATATTTAGATATTTAATGAAATGAAATCTGGGTAATATCTGAAAATGCTTAAATTTGTAGCGTTAAAATTTAACTTTGGTATTTCATACCAAAGCAATTTCCTCGACTAATGTTTTTATTCAATATTTTTTGAAATATTCTTTTTATCAGCAGCCTAATGTTGCAATAATTGGTGTCTAAAATAAATCCATTTCTACTAAATTTGTCTTCTTATTTAGTTCGACAAAGAGTGAGAGATTTAATTGAATTCATTCAGGATGATGAAAAATTACGAGAAGAAAGAAAAAAAGCTAAGAAAGCTAAGGATAAATATATTGGAATGTCATCAGAATCAATGGGTTTTAGGTAAGAAGACAGTAATTGTTTGTGGCTAATTTTTTCAATGTACATTTTCTTATAAAACAAATTTCCCAGTTTGATATCTTTAATTTTGTTTTAAAAGTTAGATTAGTTTTTATGCATGTTTACTTTTGAGTTAAAAGAGAAATATAAAAATTAAATTCAATTTCAAAATCATAAATCTCTATTTTATTGTAAATTTAAAATGCAATATAAAAATATAATTAGCATTAAAAAGTTGTTTATAATCCTTAATAATTAAGGTAACAAATTAACTAATTGATACAGTTCTTCTCTCTCAGAATGGATACACTAATTACAATAATAATGAGAAAACTGAATATAATAATTATAGTTAAATGTTTTATAAAATAATTTCTGTAATATTAGTAAAAATATATTTATGAATCTAGAATTATACAACACTTTTTTTAGATACATTTTTATAAAATTATTTTGTTCATACCAAAGATGTAAAAAACTTCTTATTGTGTAGTTAAAATTATGTAATGCATTTAGTTTGGAACTTGTTTTTATACGTGAAGTTTTGTGTTTGAAAATAATATGTACTTTTTAAATCAGTTACATTTGATTTTATATATTTAAATATGAATTTTTTAGTGGCAAATTTGGTGGAAGTGGAAATCAGTTTGATCGCTCTGGTAATGATTTAGAAGATTCCTTTAAATCTAGATTGCCAAGATTTGACATGTCAAGAAGTCGGAGCTTTGAGGATTCCCCTGAGCAAAGGTTACATTTTATATTAATAATGATTTTACTTTTTTGTTTTGTACTTTTTGCTCACTTTTTTATAATTAAAAATTTATTTTCATTAAAATTGCTTTTGGTGCCTTATAGCAATGATGAAGATCGCAGATCTGAAAATGATGATCGACTAGAGTATAAAGATGAAGATGCTGAAATACATGATGCAAAATCATCTAAAGTAAGCCGGGTTACTGACAATAAAACCAGTTCCAAGGGTAATCGCAAAATTGATTTGGGTGCTGCAGCTAATTTTGGGAAAGATCAAAATTCTTCTGTAAGTTTTTCGTCTCTTCTCTCTTCACATATTTAGTTAGAATTGTTTAATTTATTTGATAATGTATGCATAGATTTTAATTGGCATTTGTTTTCTTTATAATTTAGAATTCGTCGCCTGAAAAGCCACTTAATTTGATAGATACATCTCCTAAAAAAGAAGTTAAAAATGAAGTTGATCTTTTAGCTGATTTATCTATTTCTTCACCTAATAATAATGTTACAGGTAATTTTATATAAATTGATATTTGAAATCAAAATTATTTTAATTTTACTTTAATTATTTCGTTTTGAATTTATCACCTTTTTATTATGGGAATTGAAATAAAGATTTCAAATATATAGCTTTTATTTAAATTTTGATTTTGAATGCTAAAATTTTACTTATAGATTGACCTATCAATGAGTTATACATTTTATCTATAAGTTATCTTAAAATTTATTTATTAATCATTTAAGAAGAATCAAAATCCAATAAAATTAAATTTCAGAATTGTAAGAAAAATAATTAAAAATACTATGGCATAAAAATTCTTATGTTCAATGTGCTAGCGAAGCTACTAGTTTCCTGCTTCCTTTGCTAGCGAAGTTGTAGGATGTGATTTTAAGTTAAAAAATTCTGCCCGGTGCAAGGCACTGCGTCTGAATAATAAAATAATGTTTATCGGTTAAAAAAAATCATAATTATATTGTGAAAAACGGTAACTATAATTATCCCATAGAAGTCTTTGTTTACTTTGTCAACCATCTTTTTTGGCAACTTGGCATCCTTGGTGCAACAAAGAGCACACTAAACGTAACTTTTACCTATTTTGGATTGAGAATGTGCAATTTGGAGGTTTTTTTTTCTTTGATAGTGTAATTAAAAAATGAGTGAGATTTTGGTATTTTCTGTATCAAATTTTGGAGCTAAAACTAGTAATTAAAAAAGTTAAAATAACGGAACTTTTATTTATTATTATTTACCAATTTAATGTCATGCTCCCCCCTCCAAATTTTCTTTTTCTCTCTCTCTTTTTTATAATGATAAATAGAAGATTTTATTGTAACATTATAGATATTTCACGTACACTTTTTCATTGCCATATCAATTTTTTTTATTGATTTTCTTCCATTTGTGAAATTGGAAGGGGAGGGGATATTTATTCACATTGAAAAATAGAATAGTAAAATTTCTGTACGGCAAAAGAAGTTCTGCTAAAATAACATAACCCCCTACTATACCAAAATTTAATGTTAAGATGTTCTTTTTTTTGATGGAATGTATATTACTCTTCTGAAGAAATTTTATTGAGATTAAATAAGCTAATATTCTTTATCATTCTGTCAACCACTTGTCATCAAAGATAGAAAATATTTGAAGTAAATGTAGTTATCTAAAGCTATTGTAATTATATTGCACTGAAAGCATTGTTTCAGAAAATATTCTTTAAAAGTTCTTTCTTAATTGTGCAAAAAGAATATTATTTGAGCACTGGTTTTTCTAATTAAAATATGGATTTTTTTAATATTCTATATTTTATCATGGAATAATGTCTTAAGTATCATTTTTGCAATCTACTAAAGAAGTTTAAAACTAAAACTTTTCTTGATCTGTTTTAAATATGTCAATATATCTGAATTTTGTTTGTTTTGTTAAGAGTATATGTATATGTTAAATTACATATACATATTTGTAAATTTAACGTAATTTTTTTTCATTCTGATGGAAAAGAATATAAAATATTGCTTCTTGCTTGACTTTATTGTTCGTTAGTTATTAAAATGATATATAAATGTGCATTTTTCTAAAGAAAATTGATATATTAATGATGAATTTCAACAATTTCAAAACTTTTACATTTTGCTAAATTTATCTTTAGGTTATGAAATACATTTTATATATTAATTTGTTTGAGTACTATTTGATGATTATACATATTTTTTATTTTTCATTTTTGAGTTTTGTAAAATTTATAAATTATTTATATCGTATTTTTTTCAAAAATTTCTTTTATTAAATAAGTAGTAATCATCAAGAGGTGTGTGTAAGAAAATAGATTATAGGTTCAAAATATTGTTTTGAACAAACATCTTTAATCTAACTGCTGTATAATTTTTTTCTTTCTCTTTTTAGATTCAGCAAATGGAGATTTTGCAGATTTTACTAGTTTTAAAAGTGCAGAAGATTCGAAGTAAATATGCTAAAATTTCTAATTTAAAATTTGTGATAGAATATATAATTATTGGTTGTTATTAAAGCTATATAAGAATAAATTATATGTTTTATAATAATTTTTTTAATGATATAAATCCTCTGACTTTTTTCAGTCAACTGATACTGAATTTTTTTCAGTTTAATATTTTGCTTAAATTATTTAATTTTGCTCAAATTATTTATGTGGAATCATTTATATTAAATGGTTTGAATGTTAATTTCTATTATTTATTTTCTCCCAATTTTGGCATGATTTGCAGTTTTATATTAATATTTAATTATTAGAAATCTAAAATTATTTATTGTTACTTGGATACTATTTTTTAAAAAGTTTGAATATTATGTAATATTTATGAAAAATTAACAAAATTTATAATGAAGAAAATATCATTTGCCTGGGATTTGTTAATGAAAGGATTGTAAGTATATATATTAAACGATTGATCTTTGGTTAGATGCATTCATTATTCCTTTGAAATAATTTTTATGATAATTTGGCTTAAAACTGAAGCTAATTATCTTATTCGAATGTTATTCTTTTCCAATTATTTTTAATTGGCTTGATAATTGTAATTAGATTTGAGAACTCTTAGTATATTGTTTGATGCTTTTATTTGATAAAAAGAATCTAAAATCTAGAAATAATGAATTTACTTTCGGAGAAAAAAATTAAAGTACTTAAAAAGTCTTTAACAAAAAAGAAATTATGCTATTATCTATTTTAAATCAAATATTTAATGCATAATTAAATGTATTTTCACTAATGAAATAATTTTTTAATACTGATAGTATAGTTATAGTTAATTATTAGCATCTTAAGTAATAATAACTTTTATTTACTTGTAGGCTAGATAATTTTGCTGATTTCGCTACTTTCACATCAACTGCTACCACAACCAGTTCTACTTCTGGTACTGACTCTCTTAGTTTCTTTGATTCAAACATTGGCTCATCACAGCCAGTTTTCCAATCTTTGCCTTCAGGTCTTCCATCTCTGCAACCAGTTGGTGCTGTAACTCCACTGTCTCCTACATTTAGTGCCTCTCCTTCTCCAATGGTTTCTCCTGTTGGAAACATTTATCAACCTGTCATGGGCACACCTGTGGGTGTTGTGCCTCCTATGTCAGCTGTTCCACTTTCTGCTAGAGTACCAGCACCAGTTTTAATGCAGACACCAGTTGGAGCTGCGAATGTTGTATATCCTGTAACTTTTGTAGGCAATGGGTTGTACAATCAAGTAAGTGAAATTTTTTTAATGTGCCTTTGTAGTTATTAAACTTAAAACACTTTTTCTATTTGATTCAATTGTAGAGGCACTGAAAGCTATGAATTCCTGTTTATTAAAATTGATAAATAATTTCTGATAAGAACAACCATTTTATTACTCTATTAATTGTATATGTTTTCAAAGATGCTGATGGATATGAAATGTAATATCTTTTTGTATCAGAATTTGTTTGTATTAAAGGTTTGCTGTACTATTATTAAAGATTTTATAGACTAAACTTGTCATATACAATTAGGTTTTAGTTCATTGTAAAAAATTTAAATAAAATTATATATATTTTTTACAATTTAGTGTTAGGTATAGTATGAAATAATATAATTACATATCAAATTGATTAAAACCCAAATTCTTAAGTAAGAATTTTATTTATTTAGCTCTGATATTTATTTCTTTGAAAAACATTTTGGAATATCTCTTTTGAGTCAATATTTGGAATAAAATAAAATTGTTGCTCTTAAATAATTTCAATGCTTTGCTATTTTTATTCCTTCATTGAAGAAGTTATCATACTTTGATACTGGGAAAGATGACTAATAGATCATTTTTCTATATTCAGTTTTCAGTTTCTGATAATTTCTTAAAGCTTCTTTCTTTAGTCTGGACAGGAGTTGCAATTATATTGCAATACATACATATATATATGTATATACAAAATTCTAAAAAGGAAATTAGAAATTTACCTCATGCATTAAGTAATATCCTATATAACAAGAAAAGAAATTTTTTTGATTTTTCATATTGTATCACACTTTGGAGTTAGTCTAGATTGAACATTGATAAAACAATCTCTCAAAAATCACAAAACTTTTATTCATAGAAATCTCTAGAAGATGCAGGAAATTATAGCAGTTATGAGTCACAATTATGCAGCTCCAATTCAGCTAATACAACAGGATATAGCTTCTAAACCGAGGTTTATAATATCTCAGACAGATAACAGCTTCTGGGCACTAGACTAACAATCAAATCTTCTCTACTCCCTCTTCCTCATGGTTAATCAAGCTGTGATATTTATACCTGACTTGGCATGAAAATTTCAGAATTTCATTCATGTTCTAGGTTATCTTGCATATTAATAAAATTAGAGCTTAGGTGATGAAATTTTCTGAAACTATCTATTTTTTTGCCGAATCTCGCAAAGTTGCTAAGACTCACCAAAAGGTTGCCAAATTACTGGAAATGCCACTTTTACATGAAATATACCTAAATTGTGCAATTTTTGCCCCAGAATCTATTTTAGATCTATCAGATATTTCAAGACAAATACAAATATTTATAAACTTAGTAACAACATGAACTTTCATGAGAAAAAGCTATATCAGAATTAGATTTTAAATGAAATGAATACAAAATTTTAAAATTTTGGAACTTGGATGTTTTTCAGAATTCTTATTACAACATGTTTTGAAAATATGTAATCTTGCTAATGCGATTTTTGCAAGTAAAATTCAATACACTTTATTCAGAGAAATATTCCAATGTCCTTTTTTGAGTAGACAGAAGCGAAGAGCTTGTGGAATCTGAAACTCGCACACTAAAAAAATCATTGGTATATTCTGCATCCCTACTCCTCTGGTTACAGTTAAAAAAAATTAAGTATTATCTTAATAATAAAGTTGAGTTATTTATTCACATTACCTCAAAATCCTTATAAAAAGCTTAATTGTTTAATTTCTTTTTTCTTAACCAAGGAAGTAAATGTTAATTTTGTTACATAAAAGGAACTGTATATTTTGCATTGGTTATTATGATAGTGCTAATGCATAATTTTTCCATAATGATAAGGTCTAAAAATTTGTAGTAAATAAATTAAGAAATAAAAACATTATGTAGATTTATTTTGATATGTTCATTTTTATGTTGGATGATAAATATATCTTTCTGCTGCATATTTTTTAAATATTGACCATTATGTTGAATATTTTATAATTTTTTTCTTTCATTTTTAGCCTTCTTCTCTACCTGTTATGTCTCCTACTTCAACTACAAATACACATTCCTCATTGCAAGATTTCAGAGTAGGTTTTTAGCATTTCAAATTTTACATTTTTCTTATTTTATAGAAAAAGTATAAAGTGAAATCTAAGTTTTCTTTTGCTTTATAGACCTCAAGAAATACTTGGAGTGATGCAGTTGGCACTGTGAACATTAATGTTGATAATTTAACTCCTGCCAGTAAATATGATAAACAGCCAGCTCCTAGTATGAATCAACTTGCCGGTATGTGTTACTTATTTCTTTAAAAAAAATCCTTTTCTCATTGTTGTAGAAGTGATAATGAACATGCATGTAACATCCCTTTAACTCTTACACAATGAAATTTTTGTGCTTTAGACTTTTAAGATTTTTATTAAACTACATATTTTAATCATATTTTTAAAATTTGTGATGCTTGAAATTCAGCTGTTTTGAGAGAAATGGTACGGAAGTGAATCTCTAGAAAGAGTTCTTAATTTTCATTTATATTAACTATGCTATTTGTGTACTTGATATTACAAAAGAAATATGTCTACTTTATTCTTAGATTTGCTTTGCCAATAGGTTTTAACTCAAAGGTATTTGGTATTTGGCAGTGAAAAAAAAAACATAGTGAGAAACTTATTCTTTTTAATCAAAAATTAAACAAGGTTTCTTTAATTTTTGGTGATTTAATTTTTTAATTTATTTTTCCTTGATTTTATTTTGTCTCAAATGTATAATATTTGTATGATTTATAATACTTTCTGAAGAATTTTTTAACCAAACATGAGATCTTAGTTTAGAGATAATTTCTGTAATATTTATTTGTTCTCACTACATAGATATTGAACTTAAACTTGGGAAAACTATTTAATGGGTTAATTTCATTATCATTAAGGCATTTTTATTTTATGTATTGACATTAGTTAATTTTTAATAAATAATTGATAGGTTTTGAAAACACACATGATTAAACCTCCCTTTGCTATGTTTTTGAAAATGAAATATTTTTTATTTTATTTAAGAGGGTTATTTTTTTTAAAAAAAATGTTTACTTATATAATTATGTCATTTTCAAATATTTGGAATAGCTCTTTGATTTTTCAAATTGGTTAGTTTACTTTTAAAAATTTGGATAGGATTATGGATAGGACTATACAGAAGTATTTCCAAGACAATTTCAAATACTACTAAGTAACTTCATTGCTGTATTAGTTATCCCCAATTATTCTTGAAAAAGTAATGCAGTTGAATTTCGACAATTCATTTGTTTTGCATGTAGTTGCATTTGCTAATTGTTTTCTAACACTCTTATAGGAGTGAATATGAATGCAATGAATATGAATAACCTTTCCATGAGCATGCAACAGATGTCCCTCAACCAACCAATTCTAGGTAATGCTTTAAAAAAAATTAACAATGATCCTCCTGTAATGACTTCAGATTTGAAATATAGGTTATTCAATCAGATTTCTATTTAAAGAATGAAGAAAGTTTTAAGAAGGACTAATAATTTGTTTTAAAATTGAAGATAATTGGATAATTTTTTAAAAGTTTAGTACTTACAGGAAACTTGTATTAAATTATTAATGTTACTGAGGAATTAAGTATTTAAATTTAATATATATGCTCAATAAAAAAAGCAGCAGTACAGCAGTACATTGAGCCTTTGTAGAAAAATATGCTCAATAAAAAAAATAAAAAAATGGAATTTTTGAAATTTAAACATTAAATGCTATGTTGAAATTTATTATAGTTGCAGAGAGTTTAATCGAAAGTATTTTATAAAAATTTAAATACAATATTGAAGTTAATATTTATGTGCATGGTGATAATTTTGTTGTCTAAATTATTCAGAAATTTAGAGTCATATATTTGTCACATTTCTTTTTTACATTTTTTCGAAAATCAAAGCATCATTTGTTACTATATTTACTATTTTTTTATACTGAATGACATGCTATAATTGCATTTTTATATTCATAAAGTAAAAAAAAGCAACAATATATATTCAGTCACAAAATCTCTTTCAAACTAGTGAACAGCAACAACATAAAAATTTGGATGGCCTATTTTGGCTATTTTTATAGTAGGAATAGAAAAATATAGAATTATTTTTTAATTAGATAATAAGGTATTTTCCAATTGCATGCAGTTACAATATGTAATATGCACAATATGATAATATGTACAATATGTTTTATCATTTAATTTTTAAAACATTCTTAAATAATACTACTTAGTATGTAAAGTCATTCAAACTCATTGAGTTCTGTTCCTTATAAAGAAGGAAATATAAAGTGGGGGAAAAAATCCTATATTGCAATGTTTGTTTGGGCACAAACACACACACGCACACATAAAAGAAGAAAGTTACAACAAAAAAGTCATCATATGAAGAACATCAAGTGATTCATAATAGAGTTTTGATTTGTCATCCAAGAAGGCAGGGCAACTTGGAAAGTGAATGTAAGACATTGAAAAATGTAGCAAAGAAAAACATGAAATATTATTTAAAACTCAGATTGATATACATATATACATATATATATACATATATATATACATATATATATATACTCATTGATATACATATATATATATACTCATTTGATATACATATATATCAACTAATATATATGTATATCAAATGGTGCAATGTTGAATATGTCAGCTATATATATATACTAGCCGCCCTTGGCGACCAGTCGGTTCGCCAGTATTAATGCTCGCTAAAATTTTCATATAATATTTTATTTAGCTGTGTCTCATAACAGGTTTTTCATCAAAATATTTTTAAACCAAACAAATTTTGATAATCATATAATTCATTTAGAGTATTATTTAGTATTATTTTCTTCAGATGTTCTGTTCATTGTGCTATTCATCTTTCTCTTTGTATCCGAGCAATGATTGTCCCGGAATTGATATTTTACTTAAATGGTGGAGGGAAAGGTCTAAAATTCTACATTTTCATAGAATAATGAGATTCAAATTTTCATAAATGTAAACACACTAAACAATAAAGACAATTGGTTTTTAAGAGATGCGAAAGTTTAAAAAAAGCTCGGAAAATGCCGCGCACAGAGGAAATAATATTGATACACACACATCCTTCTTTTCTTTTCTTTTTTTTCTATCCTTTTTTTCTTCACTAATTTTGTTTCTACAAACCCTATTTTCACTTTGTTATTCTTTTTTTTTTTTTCTTCCGTGCCGAAATTTTATTTTGAGCAGGCATAGATAAAATATTCATAAAGACTAATAATAAAAGCAGCTATTTTGTTTCTTTTTTAAACATCCCGTTATCTATGAATGAAAACCAACTGACTTCGCGCATTTCTTTCTAAACAAATGATAATTTATTACTTCCTGCTATCTCACTCAGTTGGCGTGGGGGAAGGAAATGCAGATTTTTGGCGGGAAAGTTAGAAAAGTGTCGTTTTAACTATTTTCCTCGCAGTTTTTTCATTTTTTCTTTCCATAAGAACCATCCTCGTGTCTTAACGAAACTATTAAACAAAAAATTAGCCGAATCGGTCGAGCCGTTCTCCAGTTTTGCGCTTAGCAACGCATTTCGAGCTCCATTTTTATTATAATAGATATAGGAAGGAAAATGAGTTTTTGCAAAAGAGAAAGAGTGATGTGATACTATTTCAATCTTTTATAATCACAAATATATTAATTTCATAAATATTAAAAAAAATCTGAAATTTTTAGTGACATAATTTTCTGAAATATGCTTTGAAATGAGAGAGATTTGACAGAAGTTACAGTTTTTTGGTTTTGGAGAATATTTTTGAGTTTGAGAATTGATTCCACCAGAAATTCACTGTTGGTAATATTAAAATTTATTTAACATCTAAAAAATACCTTTGTTACATGGAATCTATCAATGTGAAACATCCGAGGCTGATTTTGTGTGATTATCTGGTGGGCATGTTGGCCTTTTTACAATTCTTGTTATTGGAATATTTTTCAAAATTACAATGCATTTTCTGAAAGTAACTTCAGAGTAGGATATTAATCTTGATAAATAAAGCTGAAATACAGCTTTTATATATATATATATATATATATATAT
>JAOUZG010044845.1:6251429-6276788 GCA_026289955.1 Argiope argentata
ATCAAATTAGAATAGTTTTTTCCCCAAAATAGTTTTGTTGCTAATATTGTGTATATTTTTTACTAATTTAATTATAAAAAATTGGTGTATTATCATTATCACTGCCGTTTTTATAATTTTTAGAGTGAACAGTTTCAACTGTAAATGGTTTGTTCTGCCCTCACCCTTTGATTTTTATCAAACTTGAGAAATTGGGATAAAAGTTTGATTTACTCAATACATAACTATTTTTAATAACTCTGAATTGATCATAGGTATAAAACGTTTTATTATTTTTAGTGATTTTTGCTATAATGCCAAATAAGAAAATTTCTCTATACTAAAACTATGTATTTTGAAATTATGAAAAAAAAAAATAATAGTGAGTACACAGAATTATATTTTAAGGCTTGATGCATGTCATTTGTGAACATTTAAAAAAATTTATTATTAATTATATGAATCTATGTTTTAATAAATTTAAGCTATTTTCTATTGCCAGATTTCAGAATTCTAATATCTGGCATTAGAAAATGACATTCTTTTTGTATGTTTTTAATTTAAAGATTTTAAATTTTTTAAAAACTTTTTAACTGATGTTTTTCTATTAATTATTCTTTCCAATTTACTTCAAAATAAGTAGCATTATATTAGTAATTTCATATTATTTCAAAATAAAGTAGTAAAACCAAGTAAGACCAAAATGAAGTAACCAAGTTAGTTAAAAAATATACTTTTTTTTCTTCTTTGATTTTGTTTTTGTGGAAGTTGAAACTAGCCTAAAAATTTTCTCCCATTGTATAGTTTAAAGTATATTTTAAAAAATCTGTTCTTTTTATAATTTGCAGTGATTTCTCTTTTGATTTAACTGTTTTTCTTAAATTTAGGTCCAGGTTCCTTGCCACCTCCCGTAAGTCCTGTTACATCGAATATGATGGGTGGTATGATGTCACCACCGGGTGGACCTTTCCAACATCCTGTATTTAACAGTCCTGGAAATTTAGGAATAAAATAATTAAAACCATGTCAAAATAAGCTTCTCACATGTGTAAAACACCATTTTACTGGAATTTCATGGTTTGATGAAATGAAAGTTTCATGACAAAAGCAAAACTGAATAACAAAGTAAGATGCAAGAAAGGTTATCAGTTTTACATAATTCCTGCATGGGATGGAATTCTCAAACTGTGCTTTTAAGGGAAGCTTAGGGTAAAAGGTACATTAAAGAAACATGCAACATTTGGGAGCTTCTTTGAAGCCTTTTTTTAGGTCACATTGTGTTACTTTAATGATTTTGCAATTGTTTGTTTATCATATATTGCTATACTAGATATGCAAGTTAATTTGTATCTGAATAGTTATTTGATAAGTTTTTCACATCGTATTCGGAAGCAGCAAAGAAATGTGATGAAATATTTACTTGATATTTTGTTACTGTACGAACAATGAACTATAATTTTTGTTTTCTTTGTATTGTTTTACATTTTAAACATATATATTCTAATTATTTTCTGAAAAGAAAAAAAAATTAAAATTATTTATGAAAGAAAAATGTATGCTTTATGTAGAATCCTATGAAATGTGAATGCACATTACTTCTTGATTTTTAAATAGTAAAAATCATTTTAACTTGTGTCACAATTTTCTTGTATTTTAAAAATTATCATATATATATATAGATTAAATTGTTTTCGAATAAATAGTTCAAAGTGTAAAAATTTGCAGACAATTTTATTTTGATTAGAATTTTATACATGCTTTATAATGTACTTCCATTTTTATCATTCATCTGTAAAGTTATCATATTTACTAAAGCAACCATTCCTGTGTAATGTAGAAAATATTGAGCTTGTATGAATTCTGTATGAGGAAAATTATGATATGTAATTGAAAAAAATGTCTTGAATGTGATATTCTGTTGTGTTTTGTAATTAATTTCAAGATTTGCTCAATTTCTTCTGAAAGGTAACAATCATTAGATCAGGAAATGAGTGACCTGATAATTATATGCATTAATTAATTTTCAATATTCTTATGTATTATTTGAAGTTTCACCATTAATTGGTTTATATTTAGGCATGTATCCTTTCTTCACATTACATTTTAAATTGCATCTGAAAATTTTATGAAGATATTATGAAATATCACAGTTGCACATTTTTTATATGTTGATTTTTAATTTTGCTTGATATGCTGTATGAAATGTTAGATAAGAATGTAATGCAATATCCTGTCTGTCATTTTACAAGTTTTTTTTAGTTAAAAACAAAATTACCTTTTCAGTTTTTGCAATCATTAGACCAAGTAAAACTGCAAATTTATGTATTTGACTGATCTGAGACTGTTTATTTTAGTTATTAGTAAATTATTAATGTTTCTACTTATCATAATGGTTGTTTCTTTTGTTAAATTTGTTTTCTTTGTGTAATACTACTGTAGTTATAGATTTTATTAAGACTATGCAAATGTTAAAGCTGTTGTTTTCTTTTTATTTTTTTAATTGGTTAAGTGGGTATTTTTCAGAATAATATAAAAAAATGATTGTATAGAAATATGTACATAAATTGTTATTGTTCAAAATTATTTTGTTAGGATGGACATTATATATATATACCCAAATTTATTTCTGTGCTTGGATGTTTTTACTACAGATGAAGTTTGTTTCCTTATCTGTACTTTCATTCTTTATTTAGTGCTAATACACAATAAAAGAGAGTTATTTTCAATTTTTGATATAGATTCATTAAAGTTTTATAACATTCTACAGATTCCTTTATTATTTTGACAATCAAAGTGAAAATTGTTTTTTGAAGCTATATTTTTAATGGGGGGAAGTAAAGCCTCTTGCTTTATAAGTTTTCATAAAAATATGTTGAATACATCTTTGATTGTTAAATATATTAATTGGAATAACAACATCACTTTTTAAAATATTTTTTAAAAAGTGCTTAGTATATTAGAATTATTTTTCAACCAAAAACACATTGTATTCACAAAAATTAAACAAATTGCAACATAGCATATTGATAATTTCTTTTGATATAATAATTTAAAAATGATTTTTACCCTGCTTTAATATTTAAAAAAGTTTTATTGATTGGTGTCAATTTAGTTTCTATAAAAACTTTGAATTAGTTCTGATAGATTTCAAAAACACAATAGTATCCAGTAATGCCTATTATTTCAATGAAATTTAAACAATTTTTATTATTTCTATAAATATTTTTTGCTGTTGTTTAAAGCTAAGGCGTGAAGATTCCATTAAATGTTTCGAAATCTTTAGTAATGTCAAATTAATTTTTTATTTCTTTTTTATTTTATGGAATCTTTTTAAAAAATATTTTAATATAAGTGTGTTATGCAATATATTCAATATCCTGAAAGATTATATTTATAGTTGTAAATTTTTTTATCTGCTAGCTTCAATTCACCTAACATGTTAAAGGTTTGAGTTTATTTTAGCGTTAGAATCAACCACAAAATTTGAAAAAGTTATAGGACAAAGTGAGATACGATATGTTATATTGTAGTACCCAGTTAAATATTATACAATGCAATCTTTATCTTTTTCTAAGATGAGAAGTTCTTTCTTGAGAATTGCTTTTGGGAGTTTCGTTTACACAGTTGATAGAATATATTTCAAGTTATTGAATAATGATAGATGTCAAGTTTGATTATCAGGGTATGCATTAGAGGTGAAATTTAATATTTATGGAAAATAAGCAGACTATCAGAGAGCGCTAGTAGAATTTGTATTGAATTATCTTTTTCTTTTTCATTAATGTCATGGAAGGCGAGCTGGATTAGAACTGCTAATCAACAATGTAGAACATGAAATGCTATTTTTTTTTAACTGTTAAAATTAGCATACAAAAATTTAAACTCTTGTTAATAGAAGTAACATGTAGTGATATGCAGTCAAATAAATTACATTTATTTTATTTTGTTACAATATGAGAAATAATAACTAAAAGTTGTTTGATTGTTTAAAGAAGTAAAAATGAAAATTTATATATATAAAGAATTAAGTAATTTATTCTCATAATATTCAACTGGGCAAGCTGTTGATTGGGCAGGATGGTAGAAAAGGATAAAATACAATTGATTGCGGAGAAAGATGTTTAAAGAATGAGTTTCATGTTTTCTTATATTAAACAAGTAAAAAAAAAGTTCATGCACCTTATGATGGATTTGGCTCTCTAATAATGCACCACCTTTTTGATTATATGGATGCTATGTGTATGATTTATAGATGGGAAAATAAAAGTATTTGTGATAATGTTCTTTTGAAGAAATTTTTTAACTCATTTGATAGTGGAAATGGAATGAGTTAGTCATTGCTTGTTACCTTTGGAGAGTCACCATCTGCATTTTCTGTAATCCTGTCTTAGAGAAATTGTAGAGGCTGCATTCTTTGGAAGAATGTTATTGATCGTTATGTTTCAAAGTGGTCATTAAATAGCTATACATATTTATGATATATCTTAATTCGTCCTATTTTTTTTAAACCTATTGTCTAAATTAGGAATTATGCAATGAAAAATCACTGAAAATTTGTTGAATCTTAAATTGGGATCTTTCCATAAGTTTTTTTGTCTTACAGTACTCAGTCCCTTTTGTGGCACTTTTGACTGATTTGGAACAAAATATTATTTGATCGCGTATGGTAGTGATTTTTAGATCATTGCTATAAAAAAAGACATTTCAAATGTTAGGTATTTAAGGAACAATCAGTCACGTTTAATGTTTGTTGAGTCCACCGAAGAAAACTTCCCAACAGTTATGACAATACACATTCTAAGAAAACACCTGTTTTCACAACATATTTACAGTGTCTTCTCAATTTGAGGAGTTAATGACATAGGTCCTCACTATTGAAATATATCTGCTAGTTAAACAGTTGTGTCTTTGTCATCATTTACTACTAAATAGCATCACTTCGATTCAGGGCTTTAGAGCTCAGAGTGAATTTCATCCTAGGATCACTTCATTCTAATACCAATAACAACCGCTGTTTTGATTTGTCAGTTCTTGGACGTCGTTGAGGCAGCAAATCAGAGATGGTCGCTAACAGCAAATGAAAAGTTTTCAAAAGACATTTAGGATGCCAATGAACTAATTGTATTGAACTTACTCTTACTGTTCATTGGAATTGCTGCTAATTTTTTACTCCAAACAAAGAGGGGGATGTCAGATTCATGCTTAATTTTGATGGATGTAACCGCTTGAGTTGACAGAAAAAAAAATCTCCCGACAGTTGACCAAATAGCTGCCTTCTCTGAATCATCTAATGAACAGATGACATCAGAATAGCATATTATTTGCATTTGGCTTGTTAGTGGAATACAGATAAATTATCTTTATCAGTTACTTCTGTCATCTTTTAGATAACCCATTTTTGTTTCTTTAAAGCAGCGTTTCTCAAACTTTTTGTGTCTATGTACCTTTTTGATTTATCATTACTGCACCACGAATCATGACTGTATCTCCACCCATCATCAGTCACGGATTTTGGCAGTTTGAGCCCCTTTTAAGGTAGATGTATTGATAAGTAGTTTGAGGTCCCCTTGAAGGTAAGTAATTTGAAATAAACTCATTTGCAAATTCATTCTTAAATAATTAATAAAAAACATTAATAAATTCATTATTTCATTTATGTGATGTATATCAAATAAATAAAATTCATGCCTTTTATCTCCATTTATTTTTGGATAATACTGATTGATAAATTGATTGATTTCTTTCTGCCTTTGCTTATTTTCTAAATAGAACGGACATCACAGAATCCAATCACTCAATTTTTGATTTAAACAAGGTTAAAAATTGAATTGAAAAATCATTCTTGTCAAATTTATCATTTTTGTTTCTCATTATTTAAATACAATTTTTTTTTAATTAAAAAAATGTGTTTTTGAGTTCGTAATTCATCCATTTTTTTTATAATTTATAATGAGTTTTTATTATAAACTGAGAGTTATAAAGGAAAAATATTCTTATTATACTGACTAGCGCCCTCTATGTGCGAACTCAAAAAAAGGAAAGACAAGAACGAAAGAAGCTGTGATGGAATGACGTGAGGATGAATGGGGTTGTGTGATATATTACATGGAATATGGCCTCAGAAAACTGTTAACAAACGGCCCGTTTAATCTGAAATCTTTTATACGTGCAACCTGTGATGTGTGCAATTAATTACTTATTAAAACGCATTGCAATGGAAGGTTGATAACTGTTATTTCTCTTATGAGACGTCACATTATTTATATTCCTTTCGAAGTGGAATTAAAAGTATCACCGTTTTTTGTTCAATGGCTGAACAATATTCTCAATTCAGTTTCATATTTATAAATTTATTTTATTTTTAAAAGGCACATTAAAATTCATGTTGTATTTGCTATCTTCTCAAATTAATTCTTATTTTAAAATTAACATTCTAAATTTATTATTATTAGAAAATAATAACTTAAAATTATCTAATGGACTAAATTGTTTATTTAAAAATTGCTGATTAGAGTAAATATTTTTTTTTAAAAAAAGAGTTTTTAAGTTTTTTTTTTAAAAAAAGAAAGAACAACTCGAAATAGCAAATATTTTATTTTAAACAAAATGGTAAATTGATGTGAAAATTTTTAAACACAGTTCAAAATGTTTTTTTATTGTAGGATTGAATATTTTTAAAACTAGAAACAGTATTATGTTTTAAAAAAATTGTAAATTTAATCATATTTTATATTTTTATCTTTTTTTTTAATTATGTTAAGTACTATCTAATGTAACTTTCCTCAATTTCTTTTAAGCAGATTCTGTTAAATAGTATTTTGATACAATGTGCTCATTTGCCATAATAGCCAGATTATTCAGACATTCTTAATTTGCTTATTAGTTCGAAAAAAAAAAAGTAATGGAATCATCGTCTTGGTATTCCATATCTCCCTTAGTTAGTAATAATATTCAAATCATATGATATAGCAATTTATTTAAAATAAACGTCACTGATATATCGAATTTTTTCTCGCTATTTTACATTTTTTTTAATCGTAGAAATTTTCCGGATGTTACTGATTTTGGAATTATTTAGTAATTTTTTGGCGTTTCTATTTAGGCTGATTTACCCCTACATTTCGTTTGGCTCGTTTCATTTTCATCCAACGCCTTTCTTACCTTCTTTTTTACCGTGAGGGAAAATATTTATTTGCCATAAAAAAAATGATGCTGCCAGTACAGCGTTGCGATATAGGTTTTGAGACTCGAGGTGACAGCCTCAAATACTGGTTCAGAAAACCACTACTGCTATTATATATGATTGTTACTATTTACAAATAGATGCAGCAGTGATTTTAATACAGAAATATTTTTATTTTTACTAGTTATACGAAAATAGTGCACACGGGTAATTATATGCGTTTGATTAAATATATCTTTGTGTCCCAATATATGTTCCACAATGATTTAAAATTTATTTTGTTTTATTTTGTTTGTGACTTATCGGTGCAAGAGCCATCCCCTTGCCAAACAGTGTCAAAAGAGTTTCAAAAATTGTCGCAAAAAATTCGATCTTTATGTTGTTGTTTCTAATGGCACTTGTCATGGACAAGCTTCGCTGATGCATCAATGATTTTAAGCCGAAATTATCGCCTCTTGATTTGAAGTAGCGCCGATTAGGTCCAAGAGTACGACTTAGCAAATCACTCATCACATCCGCTTGCATAGCCCCTTTTTACGAGGGGGCACATTCACACACTTTACAGATAGAACACAGAAGAACAACCATGCCTGAACCGGGACTCCCGGATTACGAGGAAGGACGCCGGCCTGCAGTCTTTATCTATATTAATAATAAAGTTTAATGTGTGTGTGTGCGTGTGTTGGCGTTGGCTGTCATAAGCCCATCCCCACACACTTACAATGCATTCGTTATTTTTTTAATTAACAACCAAAATATTCACTGGAAATAATTTATATGGCAGAACAACACTTACCGGGTCAGCTAGTAATTAATATTAATATAAAGCTTGCATATTATCCCTAAAATAATGTGAAAATGTTTATGAATGCTTATATAAATAGCGATGAATGTTTTCTTTTGTCTCTTCAGTTCAGCATCAAAACATTATATTAGGCAATGCATTTTTTTAGATTGGTTGGTAGATTTGACTTTCAAACTGATTTTAAAAGTTAATTTAAATTTGACATGGAATTATGAACATTATATAGCTTACGGTCGCAGAATCCCTATTTTAATTATACTGGATCGCAGCAAGGCTTAATAAATTGAAGTCTGATTCATTATATCCCCTCTTCAGTTGCAAGCTATCTATATTAATAAAAATGGATCTCGAAATGCATTGCTAAGCGCAAAACTAGAGAACAGCTCGACCAATTCTGATAATTAAAAAAAATATTTTCTTTAAGACACGAGGATGGATTCTTATGGAGAGAAAAAATGAAAAAACTGCGAGGAAAATAGTTAAAACGACACTTTTCTTACTTTCCCGCCAAAAATCTTCATTTCCTTCCCCCACACCAACTGAGTAAGGTAGCAGAAAGTAATAAATTATGATTTGTTTAGAAAGAAATACGCCAAGTCAGTTGGTTTTCATTTGGAGATAATGGGATGTTTAAAAAAGAAAGAAAATAGTTGCTTTTATTATTAGACTGTATGGATATTTAATCTATGCCTGCCCAAAATAAAGTCTGGGCAGGGAAGAAAAAAAAGAATAACAAAGGGAAAAAAGGGTTTGTAGAAAGAAAAGTAGTGAAGAAAAAAAGGATAGAAAAAAAAGAAAAAGAAAAGGAGAGTGTGTGTCACCATTATTTCCTCTGTGTGTGGCATTTTCCAAGCCGTCTTTAAAATTTCGCATCTCTTGGAAACCAATTGTGTTTTTAATTGTTTAGTGTGTTTATATTTATGAAAATTTGAATCTCATTATTCTATAAAAACGTAGAAGTTTAGACCTTTTCCTCCACCATTTAAGTAAAATATCAATTCCGGGACAATCATTGCTCGGATAGAAAGAGAAAGATGAGCAGTACAATGAACAGAACATCTGAAGAAAATAATACTATAAATGAATTATATGATTATCAAAATTTGTTTGGTTTAAAAATATTTTGTTGAAAAACCTGTTATGAGACACAACTACTTAAAATATTATATGAAAATTTTAGTGAGCATTAATACTGGCGAATCGACTAGTCGCCAAAGGCGGCTAGTTGATAATATTTCCTTTCAAAATTATTTTGTATTTAGCATTGTATCTCCGCAGAAACGTGGATTTCGGGGCTTTCGGAATCGAATGTCTTTACTTTTGAGATAGATTATCTTTCTTTTATGTAATAATTCTACAGATCAATTAATATCTCAAACAGCTGTTATATAAATTTAATCATTTTATTGCTCGTTTAATCATATTCGTTGTACTTTTCAGTGTTTTTATTTGGTAGAATTTAATATTTCATGAAAGTCACCCTTTTCCCCTCGTGCAAAACCTATAACACGTTTGATTTTTTTCTGTTAGCAATCATGGATCATTATTTATTTCAAAACTTTTTATATAATTATTTTTGATTTGAGTGTTTTGATTTTGATTTGAGTACTTTATGAATAGAGAAGATTTCGCTGTAAAAAATAATGTTTAATGTTGTTCAATATATATATCTAAAGTGTACAACACACAAGAATTACTTTTATTTCTTAAGTACTCATGCATCAGATTTTCTTATTCAATTTTCATTATTCAGTCTGTGATAACCAGACCTGAGACGCTGTTAATAAGAAACAGTCTGTCTGAACGACAGTGCCTTCTAGTCTGTGAGTAGTTTTATTTCTCATTTTATTATTGGTAGAGTTCCTTAATTATATTTTTACTATCTTTTCAATGTCATACATAATCTTCTTTGAATATAAATTTTTTACTAATAAGCATTTACGAATTGATAATTTTAGTCTGTGGGACCATATAAAATTAAATATCCCATTATTTCCGATTATGACCATTTAATTATTAGCCATAATAATTTTTTTTTGTTATCAATCTCTTCAAAGATCAAAGTATTTTATACAATTTTCTATCTTATTTACAGAAACTTTATAATTGGAAATATCCGTGCAATATTTAGATAAATAAATGCTTGTTTCACTTTTTTAAGGTACCTTGCAAATCTGTTAATTATATAAGAAAGAATACATTCTGATATAAAGAGTGTTAAATGAATTCGGATGTTAATGATAAGATGTCACTCCATCTTATTTAGCTTATATGGTGATATAAAATAAAACAAGTAATACAAAATAAATTAAGTCGAATCCTACTTAGGTCAACAAAGAAATTTTTTATTTTAGTTACATTTAATGAATAATTACAGTTGATAGAAATGTATGTTAAAAAATTATGCCTCGCCAAAACAAAATCAAGTCCGTATTTGCTGAATACTAATCAGAACACACTGCTCAAGGGTGAGTTTTAAAGGCAATTTTGGAAATTGCTTGAAATTTCTGCGCCAGTTGGGGTAATGCAAAAGAGATTAGAAATTTTTAATTCCCTTTATTTTGTTTTATTTTAATTCAAAAGTACTTCAAAATGAATAGAACAATGTTTAATTTTAAATGCACCAAACAGTAAGAAAATAAACCGAATAGTTTGAAATAATTGGTCGAAAATTTGTTAAGACCAACCTCATTAGCGTAGCAAAAAAACAACAAACTGAAGTCTTTCTCATTTGGAGCTGGGGAAATGAAGATTTCTGAGGGAAAGTTAGTTTTTAATTAATTAATAAAAATTTTATTAAATTAATGACCTAATATTTGAAAAAAAACTGTATTAACATCAAGGGACATCCGCTAAAAGTTTTTTAAAAAATGTATTTGAACTTGAGTGTAGGAATAAAAAGCATTTATTAACGCTTGAAAATTTGGACAAGATATATGGAGAGAGTTAACAAATTGTAGGAATTGAACAAAAGAATAACAAAAACTATTCATAAATAGATAGCGTGATAAAAGTCTTCTAATATATACGACAGCTTTACTTTTCATCAAAAACTTTACAGATGTGTAAAAATATAATAACGAATTGAGGCGTGCTCTCGTGAAAAAATGTTCTAAAAGGCATACTTCGCATTTTTTTCTGGTTTCGCATTTTTAGTCAACGACAACTTTTTCTCTTTGAATAAATATGTTTATAAGAATCTGTAAGACAATCTATTATCCAGGCTATTAATATTTATGAAGCAGCTTATGAGGCACGCAAATACTTACTTCAAGTGACATTGAAAGATCTTATTATTTAGCAGATGTCTATTTTGCGACTAGAAATTTCACAACTGAATATGAAAAATGCGTGTTCTGAATCCGTACTTCGGAAAACATAATTATTTTCATAACAGAAATGGTAGACAAAAGTGGCGGTTGATTAAAAATTCATTTTCAAACTTCAACAAATACGCTCATGACTGCTTTTATTCTCTCGTATATGAAGTACAGAAAAAGTATTGTAATTGTCGAAAAATTCGAATCTGAGATTTTGAAGAACCTCTTTGTTTTAAAATTTTCCGAGTTTCGTAAACTCATTTCTGTTATTGTATCTGCCTGTCTGTAACAAAGATAATTCAAAAACACTTTGAGCAAAATTAATGGAATTTGGCATATAGCCTTTATATTAATTTTGTAGATTTTTGGATACTTTCTTAGTAAGCCGTCGAACATTTTCGCCAAATCAAAAAACCGTCGCCAATAGATTACCTATGCGTCAAAATTGGTTTGCCACGTATTCAAAAGCAATTAAAGAATTTTGGCCACCAAAATGAAATTTGGCGTGATTAGCGCGTTGTTGGCGGATGGACGATTTAATACGTAAGTACCAATTTTTGTCAGATATTGAGCAAAATCTACAATTAAAAAGAGTCTGCCTATTTATCTTTTTGATTATAAGTTAAATGTAATAATTATAAAACGAAGAGGGTTGGATGAATTAAATATGGTGCATAGATTTAAAATCTTAAATATAACTACCCAACAAATTTGCAAAGAGATTCGTCAAGTAGTTGACTTTTTGTTGGCCTGTATTTCACAAGCATATATACGCGATAACACAAAAATACAATTACTTAAGCATGTGAAATTTGGCACGTAATTTTGTGATAAAAATTGTAGTTTTATGTCAAATTTTGGTTTCAGTTGGTTAAAAACAATGTATTTAAAAATACGAATTCAATTTTGGATAGCTATTGAAAAATGCCAGGAATTAATCACGAAAACAACTGCCAATGTTCAGGCGACAGATTCAATTAAAATTATGAATTCGTACCAAAGATATAATATGAAGATATGTATATGTATTGCTTAAAAATATGAAAAACGAGCAATTTTTCGCCGATGCCAATCAAGACAATTATGGATTTATCCAAGATCCACAATTTTATGTGGAAAAGGGAGAGGGATTGTATTTATATTAAAGAATATACGACAAAGTTTCGGAGAGAATTTTCCAGCTGGTTAAAACTTGTCTATTATGTTATTTTTTAAATTTCTAATATTAGGTTTGAATTGGTACCTCTATAAATTAGCGCATCTTCCTTGTGATATGGACTCCCGGGTTCGAGTCCCGGTCAGGGCATGGTTTTTCTGCGTTCTATTTGTGAGGTATGTGAATTTGCCCTCCTGTAAAAAGGGGATGTGCGAGCGAATGAGATAAGTGTATATCATCATCATATGAGCTGAAAGTCAGACTTCTGCCCTCGGCTGCTCAGACGTCCATACTCTCAGAAGCTACTGCACCTCTCCTTCCGTTGTAAAGAAGATCATCATCATCATTGTTTCTTTTTATCACAATCCAATGATCGTGCGTATAATATAAGAAGTTTTTGAAAAGCTATTATCTTTTTTTTTTTAATTTGAAAGTATTGATTTTCATGATTCAATGAAATAAATCACGAAGTAGCACTGATGCAGGGATTGTTGCAAAGTTGAGAAGCAGATGTTTCTTCTTTGGCAATAGTTATTAAATAGATATTTGTTACCGAAATAAGCAAGAAAAAAGAAAATATCGAAGATTGAATTTAAGTTATTATTTCGAATCATAACGCAGATTCTTCATTATTTTTAACGATATCAATATGTATAGCTAAAAATATAGGGAAACACTCAGAAACAATCATAGTCCAATTTCGCCAACTTTTGCTTCACAGAAAACACATGAGCTCTAGATATATTAATCCAGAATAATCGGTAATCTTCCATTGCCTTTTAAAAAGAAATAGAAAAAAAAAAATCACTTTTAACATTCTGTATGAGGAAAACTCATAACCCCCCCTTCTCAATCAATTAAACGATTTCGGTAACTTTAAATCTGTATAAAGAAATTTAAGCTCCTACATACGTTATCAATGGTCGTCCACCTTTCACCAGCTTTCATTTTTGAGAAAAATAGAGCAACAACAGCAATATCAAAGCATTACTTCACTACGCGCCCTATAAAAACGGCTATAGATTCCAAATTGCTGTTACGCCTATTTTGAAACTTCTTATTTCGTATACGCTTCTAGATATGCCTTTAATGGTCGTTTTTTTTTTCTCTCTCTATTTTAAAAGATATTGCAAAAAGTTTAGAGAGTTTTAATCTTCATAACCGGAAGCTTCGTTAATTTTCGTCAGTAATCTCGTTTCATTGAAATATGGCCAATGCATATTTACTTTCTTTTGTTGTGATAAAATATGTTCACCAAAATTGATTGATATGACTAAAATAACCCATTACACTTGGAAAAGTAATACGATACATATTTTTTCGCCCAATACAATGGCTTGTTTTAATTGTTTTAAATTGAATTTTCCTGAAAAAGTAATCTACATCTTTTTACCATTCTGTAGGCTTTTTTAACAATAAAAATTGAAAAATAAATAGATAAAACTTTCAAATGACTCACCTTTTTGAAGTATATATGAAAGACACCATCATATTGCAAATAGTAAATATAATTAAACATTAACCACCTTCGGCAACTATATTAATAGCATTAATTAAGATAAAATTTGGTTTATGTTTTATTTTGTAATTTCTCACGAAGAAATTTGATCTGGGTGAAATCGATACATTAAATATATTAGTTATCAGTTAGTAAACTTTATTAAATTTTTTCCTTCACAAAGAATCTATAATGAAGTACTGTTTCCAAATTTTTCTCGAAAATGGATGGTGGTGGAGAAAAGCGTATAATCTGATCAATAATTTATATTTGCATTCGAATATATTTATTTATTTATGAATGTCAATGTAATTTTAAAGTATTAAAATAAAAAGATATTACCGGTGTCCTGGCACAGAGGTAGCGTGTCTTCCTCTGGATTTGAACGTTCCAGGTTCTAGTCCCGGTTAGGGCATGGTTATTCTTCTGTGTACAATCTGTGAGTTGTGTGAACATTCCCCCCCGTAAAAAGGGGATGTGAAAGCGAATGTGCTTGTATGCGTCATCCTCATATGAGCTAGAAGTCAAACTTCTGCCCTGGGGTGCTTAGGGGTCTCAGAAGCTATTGAAACCCCACTTTCCGTTGTAAATCGGACACGAGATCATCATCATCATCAAAAAAGATTGTTAAAGAGTTCTTTCTTTTAATTCATTGCATTTATTTATTGTTACAAAGAATAAGATTTTAACCAGCGTTTGCATTTGTTAAAGGTTCAACGAATGTTTCGCTAATATATTTCTAAAGGTTAAGTTACATTCATGTCAAAAATTAAGGCCACAAATATATATTCTATTAAAACTGATGGTCTAGTCATTGTATTGCCAAGAAATTTGGCACAGATATATATTACAATAGGAGAAAGAATATAGCAACATAACAATATAATTTTTTAAAAAAATTGTGAATTAAGGAACATACTATATCAAAAAGTTTTAAATTATAAATCTAAGATAGAGCATTTATTTTGGGGAAAGTATGCTTAATATAGAGTGTGACAACTGCTTACTGCTATCGAAGTCTCACAGCTGAGCTCTTACATTGTTTGTGAGGGTGTCAATAAATGTTTGTGGCAACAAAGTCAATTGTTCTAAAACTTCTTTAACTTTTGGAGAGTCTCTGGGCACTCTGTGTAATGCTTCTTTCGAGCTAATCTCATGCATATCAATAGGTTTGAGATAAGAAGTCTAATCCATACAGAGAATATTCTCTTCTTCAAAAAAATTATCTACGATACGTCATGAAAACGTAAAAATACTATAGATCTATAAAAAGAGTTCGGACCAATAGCAATCCAGAATATCTTCACACAGGCTTCAAGGAACTCATCTCTATATGCGGCGACAGTATAGAGATGAGACGTAGTGATGTGCGATTGCACAGAATTATGCCGTCTCAGACAAGCTATCTGTCGATTTCTTTTATGTAGAATTGATGACACTAAGTTCCTCTTCCTTTCGAGATGGAGATTTGACAAGAATCACTTTATGCAGTGAGTGAACCTCGTTTCACCACTTAAAAGAACACGCTATTATTCTTGTCGTATCCAAGACTGATGTGCTTTGAACTTTCCTGTTGAATGAAGTCAAAGGACATTCATGACTGGACTCGGAATGTTGTTGTTGTTGTTACAAATGGCGCTTGTAATGGACAGATCCTCCTGCTGATACAGCAGCGGATTTAAGCCGAAAGAAGCGTCTCTTGTTTTTGAAGCAGCGCCAACTAGGGCCCAGAGTACGACTTAGCTACACACACTCACCACATTTACTTGCACAGCCTCTTTTTACAGATGGTTACAGTCACACATCTCACAGATAGCACACAGAAGAACAACCATGCCCAAACCGGGACTCCCAGAACACTAGAAAGACGTGCTACCTCTGTGCCAGAAAGCCGGCACTCGGAATGTAAAAATGTCTCTTTGCTAAACGTCGATATACTGTTTGCCCGGACATTCCAATTCCAGACGCAGCATCAAGGTCACGGGCATATTGAGAGACCGTTGTCACTCTCGTCGTGTGTTTAATGCAAAGTAACTATCCTTGGCTGCCTTGACCTGCCTTCCTGGTGATGTCAACACTTGTTCAGGATTGGATACCACTTCGGTGCCACTATCGCACCATCTTCGCTTGAAATTTACTAGCTTCAATCATATCAACAGTTCTCCATCTCAAGGAATTATTTAAACTATAACGAGAACAGGTTATCTTGTTTGTTTTAATGCAGTATTCAGAAAACTTCAGGTAAAAATTCTAGATGCTTAAACGGATCAATTCCAGTAGTTATGCAAAAAATTACACTAAACAACTCCTTTTTTTAAATCGAAGATTAAAATTTCCGCTCACGTTCTTCAAAATATATAAAATACAACTTTTATGAATTTTACTGGTCGCAATTTAGGATTATTTTGAGAAACATGTTTTTAATCTTAATTGTGGACACGAGTGTAGATTTATGAAATCTGGTGCAAATATAGTAAAACTTTATTATTTCAATATATAGAAATAATTCACTAATCTCTTAATTATTTCTATATATATTGTATTGCAAAATAATCCATGAATTATACTTTTATCTTTTAAAGAGCATATCTAAACCGTCGATGTGACATCATCTTCAACTTCAACTTCAATTTTAACTCAAAAGTATATTTAATTGGTAATAATATTCAATTTTTATATTTTTATCAGCTTAATGTTTTGGTGAAATATATTTTGAGCTATTTAATAATCGAATAATATTATTTCGAACTGGAATTTTACATTTTTCAATTCCTTAAATGAAGATAAATAAAATAATAATAATACTAGCAATGAAAAAATCAATAAGAGGACAGATGTTGGAATAAATATCATGTTGACTCAGTTTTGAGTAATGAAAGGCTTCAGATATAGAATATAAATTCTAGAACATTTCAGTTCATTGCATAGCATTCTATTCTATTCTCATAGAAAAGTTTACAATAAACGTTCCTTTCTTTTTCATTTAATTATTCTACAATAATTGTGGCACTTCCATACTTACAATAAATGTTTCATATTTTCACTTCTATATTACTTCCATTTCCATATTTGTTAGTTTTCATGAAACTAAATTATAAAAATGGCACGAAATTAAAAAATAATAGAAAGGAATAAAATAAATAATAAAAAAACATTTTCAAGTTTCTCCGTATTTTTTACTTAGGTATGAAATTTAATTCAAATTACCTTCTCTTTGCTTAAAAAGAACTTTTCTTTAAAGTACACATTAAGATAAAGGAATGTTTGTTGAATGAAATTGACAGCAGTAGTTTTAATCTAAAATACTTTGGAATTATATGAGGTTTTTTTTAAATAAAATATATCCCTTGTTACATCACAAAAACTTTTGTTAATTGAATTTTATTCTCAAACTCACTGGAAAAGCTTTTATCTTGAAAGATTTTCTCTGGAAAAGTTACCTGGAGTCTTATTCGAAGTTTTAATTTTTAAGAGTCTTATTTTATAATCCCTGGTATCTTTTTCCTGAGAAATTTTCTTAAATAAGAAAAAGGATTTAGGTTTCTCTTAGTTCTTTTTTAAAGAATTCAGTGGAAGAACAATATACGTCTTTATTTTTTTTTGTATACATCTTGATAAGCAAACAATAAAATTCTTACTTTCAAGAAGACGTACCCAAAAATCAAAGATAAATAAAGGGATTTTTTTGATCAAGTAGGAATAATCATTGTAAAATTCTTTAATCTGTAGAAGGAACAAGCAAAATAAAAAAAATTAAATCAATTCCAACTAAAGTTGCTAGAAAAAATTTATTAATTAGAAATTTTTAAAAATTTTTTTAGTTTTTATTAAATAATAATAATTGTTGTTCTCGTGTTCCGCTTTGCGATGGAAGGAGGGATGCAGTATCTTTTGAAGACATGGACCCTTGAGCACCCGAGGGCAGAAGTCTGACTTCTATCTCCAACGCGTCGCAAACTCTTTTTACGGAACGAACTTCATTCATGCAAATTCATTCATTCATCCACAGATCATAATTTAGATCTGGAACAGAGAACGATCCCCTCTGACACAGTAACCCCCCAGTGGTATTACTCTCCACTTGGAGGACTTTGTGACAAAGACAAATTTATGTACACCATCAGGGAGATTCTTCGGCTGGCAGGCTCGAACTGGCAACCCAAGGGATGCGAATCCAACGCTCTATCAACCTGGCTATCCAAGCTTAGCAATTACAATTATCATAAATAATTGATCAAAAAATTATATAAGCATTAAATTTTAAACGTCAATTTAGAATTCAAAATCCACTGTGGTAGCACAAAATGCGTGAATTTTCTATGCTAGTTGGGGTAACGCAATACAGATTAGAAATTTCTATTTTATTTATTCTGCATTTTTTGAATTCGAAAGTGCTTTCAAAATGCATTCAAAGAATTGATTAATTAACATTATTTTAAATGCTTCAAACATTAAGAAAATAAGCAGAGTCGTTTAAAATAATCGGCCGAACACATATTAAGCCTAAACTCATCAGTGAGCGGAAAAAACAAACTGAATTCGTTACTTATTTGGCGACGGTGAAATGAAGATTTTTGGAGGAAAGTTTTTGAAAAATTAATGAATTAATGTTTGAAAAAACTGTATTAACATCAAATGTCACCCACTACAAGTTAAAGCACATTTCCTTTTACACACACACACACACACACACACACACACACACACACACACACACACACACACACACACACACACACACACACACACACACACACACACACACACACACACACACACACACACACACACACACACACACACACACACACACACACACACACACACACACACACACACACACACACACACACACACACACACACACACACACACACCAGTCCTTATTATTGATAAAGGCGGATAAAATGAAAAGTTGCGCGATGCGACGTGTTTAACGAAGATATTTCTCAGAGCTCCACAGAATAAACCATTAGATTTGGTTCAATTAAATTTGGAAAATTATTACTTCTTAGTTATAAAGTGCTCTCTAAGAAACTACGTTATAAAATTAGGTTTGGATTCTAAAATAGTACAACATTTTAATATTTTTCCTTATTAATTTCGGAGCTTATGCTTTTCGTTAAAAATCTCTTTACAGCATTAAAAAAAGCGTTTTTAGTTTTTCTACGTATAAATATATATTTTTACGGTTCGCTTAAAAATATTTTGCAGTGTATTTAACATCATTACATCAGTATCTGTATTTATCTTCACCTAGATATAATATTAAATATTATCCATATGTGATAAATCTTACAATATGTAATTAGGCAATAAAACTATTATATGAATTAATTTATAAATAATCATAAGTTAGTTCGAAACACTGATTAAATATGTTGATTCTGAATTTTTTTACTCGTAATCTTTTATTTTCTTTATAATGCCTTAAACAACGGTGGATTTTTAAATAAAGTTATCTATATTTTAAACTAAAACTCCAGATTTTTTTAGTCAGTTTTAAAAGAAAGAGTTTATCCTTTACTTTTCAATAATTAGGGTTGAAAATATTAATAGAGTAATAAGAAAATGAAAAAAAAAATAGAAATAATTCTTGTAGTTTCATAATCTTATGTTTTACTTAACAGAACATGTCGTCTAAAGGTCTGTTATTTTATACTCAAATAAGATTCTTTATTTCAAAGATCAGATGCACGATGTTTATTGGATTTGAAATCTAAACTGTTCGTCCCTTTTTATCTATATCGAATATGAATTGATTGCAATAAAACTTGCTCTTTCATTTCTTAGAAATCTGAAGATGTCTTCAGTCTCACTTAAGATATTCTTTAAAGGTATTGTTAAAGCCATGATGATTTAATAAGAGTTCACGATGTACTTAAGTTTATCATAGCTGAAACTTATGTAAGATCTTTTGAAAATTATATGAACTGGTGATCAATTATATAGCTTTTGAAAAGTCAAAATGAGGAATGAAAAGTTAAAACTAGAATGAAAAAAAAAGTGTAAACAGTGCATTCATTCTTTACCTTTTAATAATTTCTAAAAAGGAATGCTTGATGAATAAGCTCACAACTGCCTGAAAAGATAAACAGTTCAAAGAAAGAGGAATGATGCTTTTTATATTGATTGTGGGGAGTTAAAAATGATAATAAAGCTTGTTTGTATTCATTACTGCTAATTAAAACGTTTTGAAAATGAGCTTTTTGTTCAAAACATTTCAAACTAAAGTTTGAAAACCAAAAGTCTCTGGCTTTGAATTGGTTTCTCCAATTGTAAACAATTCTAAACAATTCCTTTAGTTAAAAAAATTATAAAACTCATCCGCAAATCTGTTTCATTTGGAAATGAACAAAGAGATTAAAAAATATTTCAAATGATAATTTTCCTGATTTTTATGTCTGAATTAAATGCAAAGTTAGCTTTTGGTTCCTGAAATGATAATAACTTTGATTTTACACTTTGAAATTTATTTAAATTTTTTCTAAGTTTTTTAATGCATTTCATTTAATATACTTGAATTAGGAGCTTAAAAGTAATTAGGCATATGAATTGTAAACCACTTATCTTTAAGTTGTAGTTATTGTTGTATGTATATTATGATGCATGCGAATTCGTGAACTCTGTATTAGGTCTAGCCCATAGACAATAATGCATTTGATTTTGTTTGATTTGCTATGATATTCGTTCATTTGAGAAACTTCAAAGCAGCACAATTTAAAATCCTGCCAAAAAGTCCCTTAAAATCACACATATTTTTGACATCATTAAATAATCCCCAAACAACAAAACAAAGACTAAAAAGATATTAAGCCATAGAAGGAAGTGTCTAATACTTCGAGAAATGGTTTGAAAGGTTATAAAAATTACTCTTTTCAAAATAATTTATTGCAGATAATAGTCAGATTAACAAAACACATTTTTGCAAAATTTCAGTTATGAGTTGTTATTTTTGAATGCACGAATTTAATTCTTGATGTACAATGAATGGTTTTAAAGAAATATTTGATATTAATTCGAATTTTTCCATCATCAGCAATTCATTTTCTTTTTTCTCTTTTTTTTATGGAAGTTTAGGGAACAAAATGTTTTCTCAGCATGTAACAGATGCTGGTAATCGATGTTCTTTCAAATAGAACCGTTTCATCGTTTCTTATTATATTTAAGCTACATTACATGAAAAAAAATATGCATCAGTCTTTATGATATTTTCATTTGTGAGCACACAGGATATAGTTTTGGTAATGTTCCACCATCGAAAGAAATATTTTTTTCTGATAACACAACACATATTCTTTTTTGCAAACTTTGCTATCTCCCTCTGCCGGTTCTTAATATTATTGAGAGGAAAATGAATCATTACCGAAAGCTAAGGGGTATCATCAAGAGAGCATATCTCATTAGAAGTGAGGGATTAATCTTCCTTTTTTTATGGAACAGAACCAGCGTGATAAATGGAGAGCAAATAAGTAAAGAGCAATTGAATGGTATGCCTGACCCTGATAGCATTTTTTCTTCTTCCCCTCATCACTTAAAGGTAAGATGATCGCGAAAATGGAGAGCTGTTCTTTGTAACATTTCCTTTTCTGCCATTGGACAACATCGTGTATGATTGTTTTTAATTTTTTTAAAGGATATATTAAAAATATTTTCCAAGCTTTCGTTTGTCGTGGTCTTGAAAAGAAGTGTTATTAAGTCTTTGAAAGAAGTCTATTTATTCTTTTTATAAATTTTAGAATAATGCTAGTTCAAGTTAAGGAAACAGTGAAACTTTTATTGAAATAAAGATGCGAGATTGTATGAGTATGTTTCAAGTTTTACGAAGATTCAAAACGTTCCATTTCAAAACGTTCCATCAAAGTATTTCTTACGCCGGCTTTCTGGCACAGTGGTAGCACGTCTTCCTCGTGTTCAGTGAGTCCCGGTTTGGGCATGGTTGTTCTTCTGTGTTCTATCTGTGAGATGTGTGAAGATTCCTCCTGTAAAAAGGAGCTGTGCAAGCGTGTGTGTGTGTGTGTTTCATCCTCATATGAGCTAGAAGGCAGACTTCTGCACTCGGGTGCTCAGGGGTCCATATCCTTAGAAGCTACTGCACCCCTTTTTTCCGTGGCAAAAAGCGGACACGGCACCATAATCATCAAAGCATTCTTACGTAAGTCAGAGATTATAATTATATTTATACGTTAATTAACAATAAATATTTAAGTATTACATATAGTACGTATTTATTACTATAAGAATTACATATTTAAGTATACAATAATATTAAAACTATTTTAATTTTAATACTTATGTGATACTTGATATAAAATTAAAACACATTATTATTGAAAAACAATACAAAGTAACTGATTTGATTTTAGGTTCTGGAGTAGTTTTATATTGAAAGCAGACACTGAACCATCAACTTTCTAGGCAAACTGTCTCGAAATGTAGTAAAAAATAGTCATAAACAGACTGATTTACTTTCCCTGCAAGAGCTAATAGAGATGATAGAACGTAGAAAACAGACCAGAATAAAAAAGAAACGTTACTGTTAGTACAAAATGTGCAGCGATATTATTGCGATGCCTACACGCTTTTGTTTGATTTTCAGAATGCCAAGCAAGATGTGCTTATAGGATATGGTCAGAAATGTCATTGGTTGAACTGAAGAACGTAAGGTTATGTAGGAACGGTAAACTAAGATTAGATTAAATATTTAATTGACGACTATTTATCTTTAACTAATACATGCATAAGAACGAGGTGTAGCGTGATTCGTATTAGTGCACATTCCGAAGAAAAACGAAGATTAATTTCCAGGTTCATGACTAGAAAATTTCTTTATACATGCTTCCCTCAATCAAGCCCTTCGACAAGAATTCTTTTCATCTTAATTCTTGAACTCATTTTCCCCATCAAATACTCTCTTTTTTCATTATTGTGTTGTGTATAGTTGAGTTTTTTGTATGCACTGTATGTAAAATGTAACACCTTTATTTCTTCTTAATAAATTTTTCCGTGCATATACATTCAACTGATAGGGAATCCTAGAGAATCCAAATTTAGAGATATTCTGTGATGAAAAGCAAAGAAAAAGAAAAATGCAAGCTCACGATTTTTTCAATAATTCATGGCAATGAGGCGCATCAGAGCCTAGAAATACCATATCAACAGGACACTTGCCAATCAAACGAAGCAACAATTTATTCATTGAAATATTATTTACAAACTATAAATGAATTATTAATAATTGTTGTTGTTTCTTATGGCACTTGCCATGGACAAGCTCGCTGAGGTAGTCAGCGATATTTAAGCCTGACCAGTATCTCTTGTTTTGTAGTAGTGCCAACTAGGGCCAAGAGTACGATTTTTGATACTGACTCATCACATTCGCTTGCATAGCTCCTTTTCATTGGGAGAGCATTCACACATCCCACAGATAGAACAACAGCCATGCCCGAACCGGGACTCGAACCCTGGAAACCCAGATCACCAGGAAGACGCTCTATCCCTATGTCAAGACACCGGCATTATTAATTATGTTAATAATTATTGATACTTTATGTACAAGTTGATGAATATGAGTGAAAACTATTTTTCTATAAAATGAAAACAATTTCATATGTCTATGGGAAATTTAATTGATATAGAGTTTAAATTTCTCATTGATTAAAAAAATATATTTTACATCAAATTTTAGGACACACAGCAATGTAACATGGTGTTGGGTCCATGAATATGTAAGTATGTATTGGTAAGTGTAAATTAAAATTTTTTTTCTAGCTAAAAGTGCATGTACTCTTATACCAGTCCTACGGTGCACATTTCTCCAGATGTCTTATATTATAAAATTATATGTATATTACTCCATTTCCGCCATGTTAATATTCTTAAGACAGTTGCAATCAAATCCAGTATAATAAAAGATAATAATGCCTTCTATTCGCATTTTTCTACACATTTTTTATACTTTTATTACCTTCTCTAGTTCAAATAAATAAAAAAGCACCAATTTTTGAGAATAAATATTTTTTTTATTCATAAATAAAACGTTAAATAATTTAAGATGAAATAAACAAAAATCATGGCAAGTTAACGAGAAATATTCTTGTTAACTCACAAAAAGTTAAAAACAATAACTCGAATTATTCATATAATATCTTAAAATGATGCTTTCTAAAAATACTGTAACAATGTAAAAGGTGACCCGGTAATTAATAAAACTCTCCTTGACAAATTCAGATTATAAAGCCTTGTCAAAGTTTATGGGGGAAAAGTACATCTCCAAACTGAACTCATTTCACCCTTCACTCCTGCTAGCCTAAAAATAAAGACATCAATTTACTCATCCCACTTTGATCTGAGTTTGGTAACTTAACACCCACTTTCTAATGCATGTCATTCTCCTCTGAGAGAGTGCTAGAGCCGTCTGCAGACTGCGGACAAACTGAAGTGTCACCCTGAGATGATGTATGTCTTGTCCTCTAATATCCTCCGAGACATGCAGGATAGAAGAGGGGAAAAAAAGGACAAAAAGTTTTAAGGTCGTGGAGTTATTCACTGTGAGAGGGGGTAAGGATTCCGCTGAATTACGTGAGAAAATTGCCGGTTATGTAACTCGATTTGTCCTTTATGCTTGATGAAACTACTTAAACCAGTTTGGATAGATAATTTCTAATGAAGAGGTTTTCATTGCAAATTACTATTTAAACTTTTAATTTGGATTCACTGAAGTTTTAGAACTGGTCATTAAAATGTCAAAAGTTTTTCTGTTTAAAGAAGGAGCATGAAAAATTGAAGTTATTTTTGCATTACAGATTCTTAGTACACGATAACGGAATTTTATTTAACAATAAAGTAAGCTCTTATTTAAATTATTTATAAATATGCAATTAATAGATCATCCTTTTTTTGACGAATTTTGTCGTATATTGTTTTTAGTGTAATATATCACGAATTGATTTTTATTTTCATAATTGCAACAGCGATAATCAATTTTTCAATAACTCCAACCTTTTTTCATCAAATATAGTTTTTCGTGCTATTATTTCCTTCTGTTCGAAATTTAATGTTAAAGCAAAAATTCAAAAAGGCCCTGAAAAAAATGAGATGAAAAGTAAAGGACTTTTATATTTCCAAAGGCCTGAATAATGTTAAGCAATTTACTATCGCTGCTATACTTATAATAAAGGTAAAAGTAAATATGATATGAAATTTTCAACTTACATTTGTAAATCAGTATCAAATATAGAACCATACCGGTAAACTGAAATATATTTAGTTTCAAAATGCAGATTCGGATTCTGGCATCATACTGCGCATCTAAACTCGAAGTTCAAAGTAATATGGAACTATATGAACATATAGAGCAAAAAACAGTACTGTTTTCAAAACTTTAGTAATAGTTTCCACTTTAGTTTTTATTTTTTT